>CAUYON010098607.1:0-41763 GCA_963573935.1 Arctocebus calabarensis | reverse complement strand
GCCCTGGGTAGAGTGCCGTGGCGTCACACTGCTCACAGCAACCTCCAGCTCTTGGGCTTAAGCGATTCTCTTGCCTCAGCCTCCCGAGTAGCTGGGACTACAGGCGCCCGCCACAGCGCCCGGCTATTTTTTGTTTTGCAGTTCAGCCGAGGCCGGGCTTGAACCCACCACCTTCGGTATATGGGGCCGGCGCCCTACTCGCTGAGCCACAGGAGCCGCCCTCAGTCATTTACTTTTGAGTTAATGTCGGTAGTTTGACTCTTTCAAGGAATTTTTCTTTCTTTTTTTTTTTTTTTTTGAGACACAGTCTCGAGCTATCGTCCTGGGTAGAGTACCGTGGCATCCTAGCTCACAGCAACCTCCACCTCTTGGGCTTAAGCAATTCTCTTGCCTCAGCCTCCCAAGTAGCTGGGACTACAGGCGCCCACCACAACGCCTGGCTATTGTTTGGTTGTAGTTGTCATTGTTGTTTGGCAGGCCCAGGTTGGATTCAAACCTGCCAGCTCCGGTGTATGTGGCTGGCACCCTAGCCACTGAGTTACAGTACAGGCACTGAGCCAAGGAATTTTTCAGTTTCATCTAAGTTGTTGAATTTATTGGCATTAAGTTATGGACAACATCTTCTTGGTAACCTTTTTTTTTTTTTTTTTTTTTTTTGCAGTTTTTGGCCAGGGCTGGGTTTTAACTCGCCCCCACCGGCATATGGGGCTGGTGCCCTACTCACTGAGCCATAGGCACCACCCTTCTTGGTAACCTTTTAATGGCTGCCTGGCCTGAGGTGACTGAACCCTCTGATTCCTGATGTATCTTGTTTTGTTGTACTTAGATCTGTTTTGCTTTCTGATCAGTCTGTTTGAGGTTGACAGATTTATTGACAATTTCAAAGAACTTGTTAGTTCCAGTGATTTTCCTCTCCTGATTTCCTGCTTCCTATTTCTTTGACTTCTCCTTATTTCCTTTCAGATGCTTGTATTAAGTTTACTTTGCTTTTCTTACATTGATTTGAGATCATTTTTCTTTTCTAACATAAGCATTTAATGCCATGTAGTTCCTTGTAAGCACTGCTTTGGCTGTACCCCACATATTTGGCTTTATTTTGGTAAGTTTGTTAAGACTTCTTGAATTCCCTGGTGGGGCTGTCCTTTGACTTGTGGGTTACTTAGGTCCTGTAATTCAAGTCAGTACAGATAGACCTACCATGTTCCCTACACTCAGACTCAACACTTGATAATTAAAATTCACCCTTTTCTGGGAGATGTTTAGGTTATTTCCAGCTAAGTTACATTTCATTGTTTCTCCTTTATAAAAATGAAAGCTCGTTGAAGCATCTGCTCACTGTGGCAGCTGCTTGACCCACTTTGCCTCGGCAGGGCACAGAACCTGCAGAGTGCCGGGGCTGCCTACACTGACTACCGCAGCAGCTGTGACCACATGTTCCAGTTCTTGTCGAGCATTCCCAGTTATGAGCCCCAGGAGACAGACAGCCTCAGCCAGGTGGAGACCAAGCTGAGGAATCAGAAGGTAGGATGGCCACAGCTGCTCTCCAGGTGCAAGTGGTGAGGCGGGGCCAGAAGTCGGCGAGCCTTTTTCTGCAGGAGGGAGCCAGGTTTGGGAGATGGAGCAAGGTGAAGGTCTGGCAGAACTGTGTCTTCAGCGGCCCCCATTCCTGCCTCTGAGAACAAGAACTGTGCATGTCCCGCTTCCCTCTCCCTGCCTGGCCCAGGGTGGGTGCTCAGTGAGCGGTGGCCATACACGGAAGGACCAGAGAAACACAGGAGGAACCACTGTAGGGAAAATCCCATTTCCAAAGTCCAGATACCGCCTCCTCAATACGGCAGTACCTCAGGGTTAGGGATGAGGAACACGGAATCCAATAGCTTGAGAGTCAAATCCTGGTTCCACCTGTATTTTGTGACAAGTTAGTACAACTCAGTGTGCCTCAGTTTCCTCATTCACAAATTGAGATCATGAATTTTACTTCACAAGATCATGTGAAGACTAAAGGAGATAATTTGAATAAGATGTTAGACCAGTGCCTGGTGTTTCAGAGCACTCCATAAACACTTGTTTCCTGGAAAAGGTAATTATCTGCTTGGCTATCCTTTATAGGACCTTAAAATTGTCTTTTGTCATGAACAAATGTATATAAGGGAGCTATTCATTATATTTTATACTAGAGAAAAATAAATTCAGATTCTAAAGATTCTAGCTACTTTATCAGCGTTTTCTTAGAATTAGTTTTTAAATATTTTACAGAACCTGCTAGATGAAATAGCAAGGAGAGAACAGGAAGTACAGAAGGTCTGCACCAGTTCCCAAAAGTACCAGCAAGCTGTGAAGGTAAGACATGAGATTTCTGCCAAAACTGTAACAGGAGGGTGACTCTTTTTGTCCTCAGACACCACTGGCTGCTGTGCAAACTGGCACAGCCCTTTGGGAAAACAGGATGATACTGGGCATCAAATACTGTAAAAAGCTTTTATATTCTTTGAAGCAGCAAATGCTTTGGGGGAATTTATCTCAAAGGACAAAATACAAAAGAATAACACAAGATAAACAAAATCCTTGCTACAGTATTCATAACAGCAAAACAAACTAGAAATGACCTACATGTCCAATGGCAGAGGAATGGCTTTGTGAGTTATCATACATCCTCTTGATGGATTATAAAGTCATCAAACTAAACATGATGACTAGGTAGTGGCAGCATCATTAAAGGGTTACAGGACGATGCTAAGTGAAAAGGCAGAACCTGAAGATCTCTGGGCCTGTAGAAAGGCCTGGAGGGGAACTCAGTTCCACTCCTTGGTGGGGGTGGAGGGGAATTGTGGAGGTTCTTTTGTATGTTCAGTGATGTAGCTACTAGCCACTGACGTACAGATAATTCTCAAAACCTCCTGGGAGTAAGTATAGGGTGCAGATGCGAGGAAGACCGGTGTGGGTTATAAAACCAGCACATGGCAAAGGGCAGCTGTGGACCAGCTGTGAAGGGGCACAAGAACACTTTGGTCCCTTCTTGGCTGCTGTTATCTGTCCCTGCAATGTCTCTCTCTCACCTAGGACTATGAGTTAGAAGCAGAGAAATTAAGGACTCTTCTTGACTTGGAGAATGGAAGGAACAGCCACATGAACAAAAGAGCCAGACTCCAGTCTCCAGCTGCCAAAGTGAAGGAAGAGGTGAGTGTTGCAGCCTGGGCTGTCTTGGAGCTAAGGTGTAGAAAAAGCCACTGGCCTGTACGTAGGCCTCAGACACACACCAATAGGGAAACCAGCCAAGAGCCCTCTGGGTGCTGCAAACAGGTTTGGTAAGAGAAGATAAGGAACTTGTTCTAGGACAGTGACATTGATATGTCTAGAAAGACAGCTTGGTAAAGGTTTCTGGGTCAAAGCCATGGATATGGGAAGTTCCTGCTTTGCTTGCCTAAGTACACAGAAGAAGGCCAATATTAAGTCCCTTACATACATGAGAACATTAAGGCTCAAGACAAGTAGAGAGACTTGCTTAAGGCCCCATTAAGACCCGGATCCTCTTACTTAGAATCCAATTTTCTCTCCCCCAATGACGCTGTCATATAACTCTACAGGTAGGAATGGGCAAGAAGCTACCCGTCTGTTCCCAAATGCCAGGCTTCTCAAAAACCATGCCCAAGCTTTCTAGCTCCTTCTTGCTTAGCCTGTTAACTCATTTGCTGACTGCTCTTCTAAAATTCTTCTGTGTAGGAAGCAGCTCTTGCTGCCAAGTTCACTGAAGTTAATGCCATCAACAGACAGAGGCTGCAGAATCTGGAGTTTGCTCTGAATCTCCTCAGACAGGTAATTGACCTTAGTAAGAAATTCTACTTAAAACCAGAATATTCTAACAGGTGAGAAATAAAAGCAAGAAACAGTTTGTCCCTTGCTAACATTTCTGGGCAGACACAGTACAAAACTATCCAGAGCCAATACTTCTACTGACATGAGAACTTGCATATTTTATTCAATATGCTCTTGCTGAGTATCTAGTAAAGTCCGAATGTTTCTGACAGCATTGTTTGTAATAGCAAGAAACTAGAAGTAACTTAATAGCCATTAGCAATGGGTTAAATTATGGTCTGTCCATACAAGTTGCTGTTAGATAACAAGATAACACCCTGTGCTGAGCTAGAATTCTCTCTTTCTGTAAGTGCAAAGACCAGCAGGGTATAGAAAAGGAGGCCATCATTTGTACAGAAAAAAATAAACAGGCTGGGCGCAGTGGCTCACTCCTGTAATCCTAGCACTCTGGGAGGCCAAGGCAGGCAGACAGCTTGAGCTCAAGAGTTCAAGCTTGAGCCTGAAACAAGAGACCCTCTCATCTTTACTAAAACTAGAAAACTTAAGCTAGGTGTGGTGGAGAACACCTGTAGTGTCAGCTATTTGAGAAGCTGGAGCATGAGGATCACTTGAGCCCAAGAGTGTGGAGGTTGCTGAGAGCTATGATGACGCCACAGCACTCAACTCCAGGGCAACAGAGTGAGACTCTATCTCAAAAAGGAAAAAAAAAAACAGAAAGGAAACAAATGGTGCACACTAAAAATATACATGCTTGTGTGAGCAGAGAAAATGTTTCCAAGGATGACAGACATCCTCTAGGATCAGAACAGAGGTGACAGACTGTAGTTTCATTTTAAACTCTTCAGCAGCTTTAAAATTATCTTACCTAACTTAATTTTAAAAACCTTTACTAGGCTGTGCATGGGGGCTCATGCCTATAATCCTGGCACTGGGGAAGGCCAAGGCAGGTAGATCACCTTAGCTCAGAATCTCAAGACCAACCTGAGCAAGAGCAAGACCCCGTTCTCTACTAAAAATAGGAAAGCTAGCCAGGCATTTTGGTGGGGACCTGTAGTCCTAGCTACTTGGGAGGCTGAAGCTAGAGGATCGCTTGAGGCCAGGTATTTGAAGTTGTTGTGAGCTGTGATGACATCACGGCACTCTACCCATGGTGACAGACAATGTCTCAAAAATAAATACAATAAAAATAAAAACCTAAAATAGTTGGTCCTTTTTTTTTTTTTTTTTTTTTTTGTAGAGACAGAGTCTCACTTTATCACCCTCGGTAGAGTGCTGTGGCATCACACAGCTCACAGCTCCAACTCCTGGGCTTAGGCGATTCTCCTGCCTCAGCCTCCCAAGTAACTGGGACCACAGGCGCCCACCACACACCCGGCTATTTTTTTGTTGCAGTTTGGCCGGGGCCGGGTTTGAACCCGCCACCCTCAGTATATGGGGCCAGTGCCCTACCCACCGAACCACAGGCACTGCCCAGCTGGTCCATTTTTAAAATAGCTCTAGAACTCTGGAACATGGACTGGCACTTGGACTTCCCAGGTGACCCAGATTTGCTCTGATGAGGGGACAGGTCTTGCACGTGCTGCGAATCTGGCTTTGACCGTGTGCTGTCTTCTCCATCACAGCAGCCGGAAGCAGAAGTGGCCCATGAGACCCTGCAAGGGAGCAAGCTGGGCCATGGAGTAGAGGAAGCGTGGAAGATCAGGAAGGAGTTAGCAGAGGAGACAGAGCGGAGGCAGCAGCTGGAGGACGAGGTCAGGAGTGCCCAGGAGGAAATCCGGACCCTGCGCAATCAGAGGCCTCAGGAATCGGTGGTGAGGACGGAGGTAGTGAAGAAGGTGCCAGACCCTGTGCTAGAAGAGAGCTTCCAACAGCTGCAGCAGACGCTGGCTAAGGAGCAGCATAAGAACCAGCTACTGCAGGAGGAGCTAGAGGCACTGCAGGTGCGGCTGCACACCCTGGAGCAGGAGACCAGGGGTGGGGGGCAGGAATATGTGGTTAAGGAGGTCCTGCGCATCGAGCCTGACAGAGCCCAGGCGGATCAAGTCCAGCAGCTGCGGGAGGAGCTGGAGGTGCTTCGGCGGCAGAAGGGCGCCCGGGAGGCAGAGGTGCTCCTCCTGCAGCAGCGTGTGGCCACCCTGGCTGAGGAGAAGAGCCAGGCACAGGAGAAGGTCACTGAGAAGGAGGTGGTGAAGCTGCAGAACGACCCCCAGCTGGAGGCGGAATACCGACAGCTGCAGGAGGACCGCCAACGGGAGGGCAAGCTGCGGGAGAAGCAGGAGGAGGAGCTCAGCTTCCTCCAGGACAAGCTCAAGAGACTGGAGAAGGAGCGGGCCATGGCCGAGGGCAAGATCACCGTTAAGGAGGTGCTCAAGGTGGAGAAGAACGTGGCTGCTGAGAGGGAGGTTAGCAATCTCACCTGCCAGTATGAGGATGAGGCCGCCAAGGCTCGCGCCAACCAGAGGGAGAAGACTGAGCTCCTTCGAAAGATTTGGGCTTTGGAGGAGGAGAACGCGAAAGTGGTAGTGCAGGAGAAGGTCCGTGAGATCGTGCGGCCAGACCCTAAGGCGGAAAATGAAGTGGCCAACCTGCGCCTGGAGCTCGTGGAGCAGGAACGGAAGTACCGGGGGGCTGAGGAACAGCTCAAGAGCTACCAGAGTGAGCTGGAGGCCCTCAAGAAGCGGGACCCCCAGGTAGAGGTCAAAGAAGTGACCAAGGAAGTCATTAAGTACAAGACGGACCCCGAGATGGAGAAAGAGCTACAGCGGCTCAGGGAGGAGATTGTTGACAAGACAAGACTGATTGAAAGGTGTGACTTAGAGATCTACCAGCTGAAGCAGGAAATCCAGTCCCTGAAAGACAGCAAACCTCAAGTCCAGACCAAAGAGGTAGTCCAGGAGATCCTCCAGTTCCAGGAGGACCCCCAAACCAAAGAAGAAGTGGTGTCTCTGAGGGCAAAGCTCTCTGAAGAACAGAAGAGACAAGTGGACCTGGAAAGGGAGAGGGCTTCCCAAGAAGAGAGGCTCACACAGAAGGAGCAGCAGCTTGCACAGGTGAAGGAAAGGGTGGTGCAGCAGGAGGTGGTCAGGTATGAGGAGGAGCCAGGCCTGCGGGCGGAGGTGGCCTCCTTCGCTGAGAGCATCGATGGGGAGCTGCGGCAGATCGATAAACTGCGTGCCGAGCTGCGGAGGCTGCAACGCCGGCGTGCTGAGCTGGAGCGGCAACTGGAGGAGCTGGAGCGTGAGCGGCAGGGGCGCAGGGAGGCTGAGCGTGAGGTGCAGCGGCTGCGGCAGCGTTTGGCTATTCTGGAGCAAGAAGAGACCCAGGCACGCGAGAAAGTGACCCACAAGCAGAAGGTGGTCCTGCAACAGGACCCCCAGCAGGCCCGGGAGCACGCCCTGCTCAGACTGCAGCTGGAGGAAGAGCAGCACCGGCGGCAGCTCCTAGAAGGCGAGCTGGAGACCCTGAGACAAAAGCTGGAGGCCCTAGAGAAGGCAGAGGTGAAGGAGAAGGTAGTTTTCTCCGAAAGCGTCCAGGTAGAGAAAGGTGACACTGAGCAAGAGATCCAGAAGCTAAAGAACAGCCTAGAGGAGGAGAGCCGGAGCAAGAGGGAGCTGGATGCCGAGGTGAACCGGCTGGAGACCAAGTTATCAGAGCTGGAATTCCATAATTCCAAGTCGTCCAAGGAACTGGACTTCCTAAGGGAAGAAAACCACAAACTACAGCTAGAGCGGCAAAATCTGCAGCTCGAGACCCGAAGGCTCCAATCAGAAATTGAAATGGCGGCAATGGAAACACAAGACTTGCGGAACATGGCCACAGTGGACTCCGGGACTAACCTTGACTCCAGACTGTGGTCTCTGGAGAGAGAACTGGATGACCTCAAGAAGCTCTCCAAGGACAAAGACCTGGAGATCGATGAGCTACAGAAGCGCCTGGGTTCTGCAGGTGTCAAGAGGGAACAGAGAGAGAACCACCTACGGCGTTCCATCGTGGTCATCGACCCCGACACGGGCCGCGAGCTGTCCCCAGAGGAAGCTCACCGGGCTGGGCTCATCGACTGGAACATGTTTGTAAAACTCAGAAGCCAGGAGTGTGACTGGGAGGAGATATCAGTGAAGGGTCCCAACGGGGAGTCCTCAGTGATCCATGACAGGAAGTCTGGCAAGAAGTTCTCCATCGAAGAGGCCCTGCAGAGCGGCAGGCTAACCCCCGCTCAGTATGACCGCTATGTCAACAAAGATATGTCCATTCAGGAGCTGGCAGTCTTGGTGTCTGGGCAAAAGTAGGCACAACTGTTTCATCTCTTCTTAGAGGGAGATGCTGGCCCTCCCCACACAGTGACCTCCTAGTGTCTGCTTCTCCCTGGAGCAGGCTTAGCATTTTATCCATGCCCTCACTGTCAGGCTGCTCAGAGTACAGCCCACATACAGGATGGGCACTGGCTGCAGACACAGCCCTCATCCCATCCAACATTAAACCTGTGCAAGTAACCTGCTTTGTCCTCCAATGTTTGACAGTCGTGATGTCTTTTTGTTCTTGTTTCTCTTATACACTACAGTCCACAAACCTCTTGTGTGATACCTGGAAACAATCCAAAACCTACTGCAACACAAGATGACCAAAGCAGACAAGTCCACTTGAGGCAGCATAGGCCTGAGCACATTCTGCCCTAGAAAGGCCTCCCTCCACTACCTTTCTGTTCACCAAAGATCAGGCCTAGGGGGCTGCTGGCCTGCATCACCCCCTTCCACGTTTCTGGGTGAGGACCAACTTTCCATCAGAGAGGCCTCCTCACTAGTTACCTTGCTCATGAGACAGATCTGGGATCTATGCCAGAAAGGTGAACAAAAACCAGAAGTGTCTGGCTCTTGGTGCTAGAGTGGACGTTAACTGTTAGCCAGACTGTCCCAGGAACCTGCACCAACAGACACTCTTTCATGGTTCTGATTAATAGTAGCCTGTGTTGCCGTTAGCCTAAGCTTCAGTGCCTTATAAGTCTTGCTTATTATCTCAACGGTATTTAGGTATACAAAATAGTTGATTATTCACCAAAGGAATTTCTGGTTCTCTGTATTATGTAAGAAAATGGGAATAGGGAACTTTATAGTTTGAAAATAAAACCTGGTGGCTTGATTCTGCTTTCACAGTGAGCACGTGTCTTCCTCTTCCACATGTGAGGTTTATTTCCCCTATTTCCTTGCTTTCAGCCAAAATGGATACTCCATATATATTACCAGTTTCTATGGGGAGAAGAATTACTTAACAAATGTGAAGAAAAGAGTGACAAAAAGTGTTTTGGAAACCTTGAAACAATTTATTGAGTTGCTTTATACAAGATTAACGATCTCCACACCACCCCCTAAACACCAACATAGTTGCTGCACAAAAGCCACAGCCCCTCTCACACCTAAGAAACGTCCACACGCAGTAAGTGCTCAGAGACTTTTGCCACGCCAAGGAAACCCCTGCAGCCCCCAGACCCTGAGCCCGCTCTGCCCCACATCCCACTGCAGCCGGGCCTGTAGATCTGCCTTGCCATGGCTGTTTAAGTCATTCACTCTTTCGTTACCACAAATAAAGCATAAACAAGAAAAAGAAATCTCAAACTCCCCATCAAAGAAACATTTCCCTGAGGCAAGAGGCATCACTAGATTCCTAAAAATGAGGGTGCTCTGTTCCACCTGCACACTCCACGGCACATGGGAAGGAGGGAGCACCAAGGGGGGGGGGCTGGGACTGGCACCCAGGTGTTCATGGGCAGAGAAGCCTGGAGAGTTCCCACTGCTCGGCCTTCACTGGCGGCCTCTGCTCGGCTTTGAGCTCAGCAATACAAATCTCTTCTTTGGCTCTTTTGCTACTACCTAAGACTATTCTGTAAACAAACTGGAAATCCAAGTTGCAAAAAATATATATAATAAAGGGATACGGAATCCACCTAGCCCAATGTGAAACAGATTGATTCTTACATGAAAGGGGGTCAGAACAGAGGCTGAGTTGAACAGCTGACAGAAGTCTCGCTCCCCAGGAAGCCAAGACGACCTAAAACCTCCACACACATCATGAGTTACTGAGCACTTACATCCTGGGAGTCAGGACCCACAGGAGCTGTGTTTTCACACAGGTAGATATACATGCTAAAGATGCTGTTCTCTTTCAACATGTCTGAAATCACTTAGCTAGAATAGTCAGTACAGACTTCACAGGATAGGCAAGTGCCCTTAAAATCCTTCTGAACAGCCATTGGTTGCATGTCGCCAGCTTGTTGGTTACATGTCGCCAGCTTGGTAACTCAGGAGCTCTGTAGTAACTGTCCCAGTCTGTCTCTGACCCACTCCAAGCTCTTCTGCACATCACCCTAACCTGTAATCCCACTGCCTGCAGAGCTCCAGGACCCAAAGGCCTGTTTCTACATGGCAGACACTTCACAGAGACCTGTTCCTGCAGCTCTGCCTAAGAATGATTTCTAAGAATAAGACAAACTGGAATGTCTACCTGTGACCTGGAACCCCTTGTATCCTCAGCCCTCAGAGAGATGAAGGCTTTGGGGTTCTGCAGTCCCCCTGCATTAACTGTGGAAAAACAAAACAGGAGCCCTAGTTAAACTGTGATCTGCAATTTGGGGGCACAGATAATCTTCGAGTCAGGAGAGCACAGATTACGATGTGTAACTGTAAAAAACTCAAATAAAACTGGCTATGTCTTCAATACAGACATATCTTTAAAAAAGGTCTTCATCTCAGATCCACTCAGCAAGCTGAATGGATGTGTGTTGTCGAATTCTGCTCCACCATAAAGGCACTGGAATATGTCTTCCTATAATATGATGTATGAAGAACAGTCCCATTCTATCCAATGCATTTAATGGTAATGATGAAAACTGAGACCAAAATAGGTGTCTTTAAAAATCCTATCACAATTGTTGAATCTACAAAGGTCTTTTCTCTAAAAGAGCTTCATTGTCAGGTTCAGAGGAGAAATTGGCCCCCCACAATGAGCACACATTAGGTGTTCTTTGTATTTTGCAAAGAGACAAGGTAGGTCACCCAGCTGTGGCTTTGCCCTGGGTATTGTCCTCTCAAGCACACAGCCTGGGGATGGGACGGCACCATGACCTTTCAGGGATCTTAGGATGGCCAGAAGAAGCCCCTGACCAGGAGGGCACTGTGAGGTACTCTGACCAAACGCCAGGGGGCCAGGCATATTTAAAACATTAAGTGCGCCACCGGAACTCGTAGCAATGTACTCTCCAGAAGGACCCAGCACATACCCCAGCCTATAGCAGCCCCTCTGATAACTGTTCAGCAACAGAGCTGCAAGGCCCAGGGCACCAGGTCACTAAGTGCCTCCTGGGCAGCATGGGGCTGGCTCCTTAGGTGGAGACACATCCGGAAGTGCCAAGAAGTGCTCCACTTAGAATTCACACCTTCTCCAGAAGAAAACCAGAAAGAGCGCTGTTAATGTCTAATTATCTTAGAACTACAAGTTCGGCTTCCACCCATACCCAAGTCTGTTGAGCCTTTCCTCTGAAGTGGTCACAATTTCCGTGGCACGCCAGGCCCTTTTCCATGAAGCTGAGAAGCATCTGGAAAAGAATAAGAAAAATCAAAACAAGTCTTTCAGGATCTCTGATCCCCTTAAGGCAGCAGTAACCAAACTTCAAAGGAATCACTTAAATAGCAGAAGTCCCCAAATGCTGAGTATTCTAAGGCTCAGACAAGCCAGAAAACATCTGACAATAGTTATTTGTGTGTGTTGCTACCTGCAGCAGCCTACAGCATGCATGGACATTAACACTACCAAGGCAGGAGGCTACTCAGCACATGTGCACAGAACAGTGACTCTGCTATGCAACTTGGGCCACTTCAAGTTTCAGGCTACAACCGCCATCCTGTGGCGAGGCCTGACGATCAGGCAGAACTCAAGGCAACAATGCTCATTCTCTTACCATCAAAAGACCCTCAGGTCCTGTAAAGACAAATTCAAAGACACTAGCATTCTGAGTCTGCATAGGAAACAAAGGAAAGCAAAGCAACACAAGTCACATTGCTAAAGCACGCAGACAGCTGCTCACTTATTCCCTTATACTAGTTAGACCTACTTATACCCCTGTGTCATCCCACATCTAATGAAAAGGAGAAAAGCTCACTTGGATAAACTGATTTGACAGAGCTGCTTTTCTGATTTTTTTTCCTAAACCTTTTATTAATCGTATTTTTAGAAAACAGGGTCTTCCTGTATTGCCCAAGCTGGAGTGCAGTGGCTATTCATAGGCACAATCACAGTTCATTGAATCCCTGAACTCCTGGGCTCAAGTGATCCTCCCACCTGAGCCTCCTGAGTAGCTGGGACTACAGGAGTGTACAACTGCGCCCAGCCGCATAGCCTTTTCGGGCCTTCTTAAAAAATATATTTTTTAACTAACACATAGTAATTATTATATTTATGTGCAAGGAAACCCCTGCAGCCCCCTGCAGACTTTTCACTACATGTAATATATAGTGATCAGATCAAGGGAATTAAGCTATTTATCACCTCAAATATCTATCATTTCTTTGTGTTCAAAAATTCACTATCTTACTCCAACTAGCTATTTGAAACTATATATTATGGTTAACTATAGTCACCCTACAGTGGCACAGAACACAAGAACTTACTCTTCCTATTCTAATAGCCTTTTTAATACCCAGAGGAAAAGTAAAAGTGTGAGACTAGAAGGTAATCTTTTTTTTTTTTTCTGAAAATAAAACAGACCAACAGCCTGCTTCCAATGGCTCTTCAATTATTTTTCTGAAAGAATAATCTTCCTAAAAGCAATAGAGGCAGGACAATGCTATTTTCAAAACCCCCAAGCCCCTAGAGCCTTCTGCATTACACTCCTGACTGTACTGGCAGCCATCAGTTTAGAGAGTAGGTATACTGCATTCTGCCTCTCCAGAGGAGAAAAAAGGAGTTAACTTTTATCACAGACTAGCTCCTCAAAGAAGCAAAATTTCCACCTTGGAGAGTTACAAATCCATTCTTGTCCCCAGACGGCCTCTGGCATCCACTGTAAATGCTTCGGCCATGGGGCACAGATGGCAGGGACCCATGGAAAATAAAGATAGACAAAGACTTGGCAGACGTTGGACTGAAGAGTTCTGCTCCATCCAGCACATCAGGGAACCCTGTCTTACTCCCACCTAGCACAGCCCATTAGGGTCATATAGGCTTGACTTCCTGAAGAATTGGCTACCATAGCCCAGTCTTTCCTTTGGATCACTTTAAAAAAAAGAATTGGCTAGCATAGCCTGAGGTCATGTCTGGCATAGGTCTGGAGTAGTTAAGAAGAAAACCAGGTCAAAACCAAGCTACCTGCTTAAGTGCCCACAGCTCAGTGCTTAGGGCACTGGCCACATACACTGGGACTGGCAGGTTTGAACACAGCCCGGGCCTGCTAAGCAACAACTACAACAAAAAAAATAGCCGGGCATTGTGGAGGGCGCCTGTAGTCCCAGCCACTTGGGAGGCTGAGGCAAGAGAATAATTTAAACCCGAGAGTTTGAGGTTGCCATGAGCAGTGATGCCACAGTACTCCAACAAGGACGACATAAGACGACTCTGTGCCCCCAACCCTCCCCCACCAAAAAAATAACCTAAGATACCATGAGGTATCTTGATCCAGAATTCCATGAAGTGTACCTAAGAAACAAGGATCCAGGGGAAAGTGAGGCAAATCCATTTAAAGGCATCAGTCCTCTTTTCAGGTGCTAACAAATGAGCTGCAAACCTGGGGCTTTTAGAGGCTCCCTATTTTTTTTGTTTGTTTGTTTTGAGACAGAGCTTCAAGTTTTCACCCTGGGTAGAGTGCCGTGGTGTCACAGCTCACAGCAACCTCCAACTCCTGGGCTCAAGCGAGTTTCCTGCCTCTGCCTCCCAAGTAGCTGGGATTACAGGCGCCCACCACAACGCCCGGCTATTTTTTGGTTGCAGCCATCATTGTTGTTTTGTCAGGCCTGGGCTGGATTTGAACCTGCCAGCTCAGGTGTATGTGGCTGGTGCCTTAGTCGCTTGAGCGACAGGTGCCAACCCAGAAGCTCCCTATTTTGGAGAGCACCATTCTACAGTGAAATAAATGCTGGCCTCGTGTCTGGCGCGCTCCCACATCTGTTGCTGTATTATATTTTCTACACGTGGACAGACTTAAAGCTGTTCTTCTCTTGGATCCAAGCTGCCATCAGAAGGAAGGCAAGCTCCCTGCTATTTGGAGTTTCCCTTTTATGTTAACTGACAACACCTGGATGGTGCAGCCGCTTGAACTCAAGGGCATCGTTGTACCTGAGTAGCATTGAGAGGACATAAACCATTACCTTCCGTTTTTTAATTAATGAAGAAAAGTTGAGGTCGGGGTTGGGAACTTGTCTGCCTCATACACAGGTCCCCATGATTTTCTCTATGACTACACAGGCTAAAGCTGACCCTACAGCAATTCCAAGTAGGGTCCAGAGGAAACCTCAAACAGGCAGAAGCCCATGTCATTCTAAGTGCCCATAAAGCCAGAGCCTCGAAGGACAAACCAAAACGACACCACCACGATGACAAGGTGAAGACACTGAAATCCAGCAGACAAAACACCTAGGGGTAGAGGGGAAAGGAACACAGTGTGCATGGCACACTGACGTCTGGCGATTACCTGGCAGGCTCTGCGGGATATGAGTGGACACAGCAGCGTGTGGGAGAGGCGCTGCATGGGGCGGGCTGGAGTGCAAGCCAGCCAGAAGACCTGAGAGAAAACAAAGGAGGGGAGAAAAGAACAAAACACACACATTGAAGACAGCTCCGGCAGCCAAGAGCCCCAGACAACCTGCTGGGCCAGTCTGGATACCAAACCCAAGGGAAAGGGGCTCAGTACAGTTCCCAGAGATGGTCCCCACAGTCACACACCAGACACAAACACAGGAGCCACAGTACACAATAGGAGGAGCCTCGGCCACAGCCCACAGATGCCCTAAGTGAGGAGAGACAGGAGAAAAGCACTCACTGTGGCTGAGGCCATGGTGAAAAGGCCCAGAGGCAGGGCCTGTGACGATGGCATCCTTGGAGACTCCTGCTTTGGCAGAAGAGTCAGGGCTGAAGGAAAGCACATGAAGAGGAATCGGGACGGGGGCTAAAATTCCCAGTGAGTTCGAGTTCATGGACCCAGGCAGTTTTGGGATGTTGGACTTGTAGGGTGCAGACAGCAGGTTTAAGGGAGTAGAGCTGGTCAACAGCACAGCCCCACTCGTTCCTTTCTAGGAAGAAAACACAGCAAAGCAGTAAGAATTCTAATCCTTTCATAGCTGACTTGAAAACCAACCAAGTAACATGAAGGATGAGGACACGCACACCCCCCACATACGCAATGACCCTGAGAAGGATCCCCCTCCTACCCTGCAGCCCCAAAGACAGGAAGGAGAACAGTCTCTATAAACTGAAATGTAATCATTTCCAGGGTACACAGTTAATTTTAAAAAGCAAGATAAGAAATATGCCTTTATAAAGGAAAGAAAGAATATCATAATGTAGATATGCACAAATGTATGTATATACAAACATGTGTATGTATTTATATACACAAAAACATACATACACATACATACTTATTAATCTTTTTTTTTTAAAAAGAAACAGGAAAAATAAACTAGAAACTAAGGAGCATAGTTACCTTTACAGGGACGAAGGGTGCAGGAAGAGAAAACTGAGACCTCTCTGAATACGCTTTTCTAGTTTTGTTTTTGCAACCACATAGCTGTTTTATATATTGGAATAAGAAAAAAACGTTCTCTCCCATTTCCTTAATCTGCATCCAAACTTGTTACAATTACCCATACGCAGGACTCAGTAATTGTTGGACTCTATCTTGAGAACCATTCTTAGAAGGTACTGCTATTCCTGTGGCATGATCACCTCCACATAACTGTGACCTGACAGGTGATGGCATTTCCTTCCTTGTTAGGAGAGATGGACAGGAGAGAAGGTAGGCTTGTTCTCAGCTATGCCACATAGCCACAGCCTCCCTACAGGCACAGCTCTGACCATCCTTTTGCTTCCTCCATCTTCCTAAGGAGAAGGACCAGGCTATCTTGGGCTCCCTGCCATCAGAAAGGGTAACACATGTGGACAGGAAGCTCCTTCCTCCTTCCAACTTCATTGTTCCTACCTGACCTTCCATTTCGATCTCATTCTCTGACCAGGGCAAGGCAAGTGGCCTTATCCCCAAGGTCCCTGCAGGTGGGACAGGGCAGGCTGCTCTGCCCAGATACTCACTGGCAAGGAGGTAGACGATGTCACACTACTAACCGCAGGGGGCTTTAGGGACGAGGTCAATAACTTTGCCACTCCCTGGGTCCCACCACTGGAGTCTCCATTTGGACCACCTGGAGGGGCCACCAGGGTCAGCTTCTGGGAAACCAGTGTTTTTTTCACTGCTGAGCTTGGGACAGGTCTGCTGGCGGACTGTACTGTGGAGGGAGGCTGTGTGCCAGGGAGCAGATTCCCAGAAGTAGAGCTCTGGACTGGGGTTCCTCCAGAGGAAGAGCTGCCAGAAGAAACCCCATGTTTGGAGACAGAGCCGGCAAAAGGATTATTCTTATAAGATGACCCTGCAGAGCTGGCCGAATGCTGTTTTGATGGATGGCTCAGAGCAGCAGAGGAAGAGGCTGTGGTCTTATGAGAGTTGCTGTTGGAGGCTGGTAAGCCTCCTGAAGTGGCTGGTGTGGAGGGATGGAAGCCTTGGCCTTTGGCCGCTGTCTTCACTATCTGCAAGAGGGGACGATGGCACTGTGGGGAGGAAGCCTTTGGGCTCTGGAGCTTATTGACAAATGGAGCTGGGGACGTGAAGTTCTTCTGCTGCTGAGTGCCTGCGTGAAAGACTTTGACTTGGGGGCCAGTGACAGGAGCTGCCACCTGGGTTCCATGAGACGTCCGCAGCAAACCATGGTGCTTTGTTTTGGACTGGTGTACTTCTGGTAAGCCTTTGTTGAGGGGAGCCTGGCAAGACAGTTCTTTGTAGCCAGAACTCTCTGGTTTTTTCTCCTGAGAGGGCTGCCCCAGTGCTAGGGCCTGTTCAGCCAGAAAATTGAGGGGTGACTGCAGAGAGCTAGCTGGTGGGGGAGCAGAAGGGTTGGGCTTTGCAAAGTTCCTTTTCTCTTCTGTACATAACACACCTGCAACTTTTTCTGCAGGTGTTTTTGAGGGGGCAGGCAGTGTGAATTCAGAACTCCCAGCTGCTCTGCTATTCAACACAACCAGTTCCTTGGACACAGTTTCCACTGAGGAAGCTGAATTGCAGACCAAGTCTTCATCCAATGAGTCTTCCAGGCTGACAGGAGCAGGGTTGGCAAGGCTGCCTGATGCCTGGGAGGGGAGCTCCCTGCTTGAGACCCCAATGTTCAGGCCTCCTCCCTGGTGGTCTGACGACAAAGCAGCAGGGCCACTAATCTGTCCTGACTGGACAGAAACCTTTTTATCAGGCTTAGCAGAAGATTCCTAAAGGAAAGCAGAAATGCTAATGTTTAAGATGCCAATGTTGGCCTATTGTGAGTACATAAACAAAAGAACTTGAACTGCAAAGAACTGGGTCTTCCTATATAATTACAAAACAAGAGGTGACAGAAAGCAGGTAGCCACGCATGCTTGCCTTGACTTGAAATGCTACAACTTACACACCCTCTGGTGAGTGTCCAGCTGGCCAGGGCTGGGTTCACCTCCAGCAAACTTTGCTGCTAAGAACAAACACATCCCAAGGGCACTTTCCTGTTTCTGAAAAAGTGCAAGACTCACTAAGGAGACACTCTGCCTACTAGTATTCATACTATCTCAGAGTGCTTCTAGCAATAATTAGAACAACACAGGGCATGAGATTTGTCTTATAATAGCAATTTTATCTTCCTTTTTCCCTTTTTTCTCCTACCATGTCTCCTTGGCCTGAGTTCAAAGAAAAGTCCTTTTCCTAGAAGCAGAACTAGCATCTAGCCTGTCATTCCCGCATAGCTGGCATTTTATGCAGCAGGTCTGAGATGCTGTAGAAGCATGACAGATGTACAGGTATGAATGATATGCACATATTACTCTCACGGTCTCTTTAGAGGTATGGTTAAGGGCACCACATCAAGACTCAAGAACAGGAACATGGGCAGGTGTGGTG
The DNA here is from genome assembly GCA_963573935.1 of Arctocebus calabarensis. Lineage (NCBI taxonomy): Eukaryota > Metazoa > Chordata > Mammalia > Primates > Lorisidae > Arctocebus > Arctocebus calabarensis. Next base: position 23,789 of record CAUYON010098607.1, on the reverse strand, counting down.
GCTCACACCTATACTCTCAACACTTTGAGAGGCCAAGGAGGGAGGATCGCTTAAGCCCAGGAGTTCAAAACCAGCCTGGGAAACACAGCAAGACTCTATCTCTATAAAAAAAATTTTTTTAAATTAGCCAGGCATAGTGAAAGTTAAACCAGAAGGATCACTTGAATCCAGGAGTTAGAGGTTGCAGTGAGCTATGATCGAAGTATTACATTCCATTAAGAGGTTCCTACAAAATCTAAGATAGTTCTCAGTCTCTATTCTTATACCACTGTGCTATACTGCCCTCTGTTTCTGCCAGAAAACTCAACAAAACCACCTTTCCTTTCTTACTCTTACTCTAGGGTAAAGAACATAATTCTTACACTAGCCAAGAATGTATTTCTTCCAGGAAAAGACTATAGTCATAGTGTCAGACCTTTGCATTTACAAGGGCTTATCACTCCTCAGAGGGCTGCCAAGAAGAACCCACTCACCCCATAACCACCCAGGATATGGGCCAGGTGATTACTGTTTTGCAGAACTGAAGCTATAGGTGTTAAGAGGCACAGCTCAGGTCTCTGCCCTGAAACAATTTTAAAAGTGCCATCCTGAATAGATGTCCTCAGACTAGGAAAGCTCAATGGGCTGCCACAGTCACGTAAGAGGTTTTCAGAGCATAGCTACAGGGAGAAGTGGACAGCTGATACATGACCTGAATAAGTCAACTCACCTTCACCTTGATTTTAGAAGGGGCCATTACTTTCTTCTTGGCCCTGTTCAAAGGAATGAACAAAGAAAGGTTTAGAGAATACCACAGAAAGAGGTAAAAGTAGTAGTCTTGAGAAGTAAAAACACCAAGACACTCACAGGATTGATGTCAGGTGCCCGTGGCCTCGTCTGCTCTCCTTAAACAGAGTCCTGAAAGACACAGAACACTGGACATTTCTATATGTCCCTGAAAGACTGGGATTCTGTTTCTAGAGCTTTGTTAGCATCCTGGGTACCCAGTAGCTATTACTCCTTAAACGTCAGTTGACTAGTGAGATGAATTCCTGGTGAAAGAATTTTTTTCTTTTTTTTTTGGTTTGTTTGTTTTTGCGGTTTTTGGCCGGGGGTGGGTTTGAACCCACCACCTTCAGCATATGGGACCAGTGCCTTACTCCTTTGAGCCACAGATGCCACCCTTTTTTTTTTTTGAGACAGAGTCTCACTTTGTCACCTTTGGTAGAGCACCATGGTGCCAGAACTCACAGCAACCTCAAACTCTTGGGCTCAAGCAATTCTCTTGCCTCAGTCTCCCAAGTAGCTGGGACTACAGACGCCTGCCACAACGCTCAGCTATTTTTAGAGACGGGGTCTTGCTCTTGCTCAGGCTGGTCTCAAACCTGTGAGCTCAGGCAATCCATCTGCCTCAGCCTCCCAGAAGGCTGAGATTATAGGCATGAACCGCTGCGCCTGGCGCCCCCTTCCCCCTTTTTTTGAGACAGAGTCTCACTGTTACCCCAGGCTAGAATACCATGGCATTCATCATAGCTCACAACCCCAAATTCCTGGGCTCAAGTGATCCTCATGCCTTACCCTCCTGAGTAGCTGGGACCACAGGCACCTGCCACAATGCCTGGATAATTTTTCTGTTTTTACTAGAGATGGGGTCTTGCTCTTGCTGAGGCTGGTCTCAACCTCCTGAGTTCGAGAGATCCTTCTGCCTTCACCGCCCAGAGTGGTAGGATTGTAGGTGTGAACCAGCAGGCCCAGCCCTAGTGAGAGAATCTAAAATGGTCACACCAGCTGCCCAAAAACCGACAGTCTGGCCTTTACTAAGAAAAACTATGGCTCTGCCCCTAACTTCTCAGGGCCACAGCACTTTCTCTACTGCCTATTCCATCCCTTCCAAGAATAAAATGTGGAGTGACCGACAGTGCCTCTTTTTTCAGAAAAAAATGCAATCAATGTTTTCTTACTCTGAGCCGAGAGGATAGCATTTCTTTCTTTCTTTTTTCTTTTTTTTTTTGAGACAGAGTCTCACTATGTCACCCTTGGTAGAGTGCTGTGGCATCACAGCTCACAGCAACCTCAAACTCTTGGGCTTAAGTGATTCTCTTGTCTCAGCTTCCCAAGTAGCTGGGACTACAGGTACCTGCCACAATTCCTGGCCATTTTTTGTTGTTGTTGTTTAGCTGGGCTGGGTTCGAACCCACCAGACTTGTTGAATGTGGCTGGCACTATAACCACTGTGCAACGGGTGCCAAGCCTTTTTTTTAAAATAAAAATCAGTCTCTGTAGAGACATCAAAAATTGCCAGTGCCGACTACATTGCAAGTCGTCATGACAGTGTATTGGGAAACGTTTTCAATTAGCAATAATCATGCCTCGGAAAAACCTCATTGGCTATGATACTGCCACTGTGCAAAGTTAGCATCTCTAAAGGCTCCAAGATTTGCTGAAACCACAGATGAGTCAGGTCCAGTTAAGAAAACTAGCTAGAATCTCAGCACTTGTAGCTCAGCAGCTAGGGCATCAGGCACATACACGAGAGCTGGCAGGTTAGAATCCAGCCTGGGCCTGTCAAACAACCATGACAACTACAACCAAAAATAGCTGGGCATTGTGATGGGTACCTGTAGTCCCAGCTACTTGGGAGGATAAGGGAAGAGAATCTCTTAAGCCCAAGAGTTGGAGGTTGCTGTGAGCTGTGATGCCACGACACTCTACCCAGGGCAACAGCTTGAGACTCTGTCTCAAAAAAAAAAAAAAAAGAAGAAAAATAGCTAGAGCTAACTTCCTCTCTTCTGTGTACCACTCATGGGAAGCAACATCATACAAGAAGCCTCTGAAACAGAGGACTAGAACTTAGCTCCAATAGTCACCCTGATACCTGCCAATGAGACTACTTCATAGTCACTATGAAATATCCAAGATGAATTCATGTCTTACTTTTAGTAGAAGCTTTATGTTAAAAGTACATATTTATAGGGGAGACGTATAACCAATCCTAAACTGCAGTGGGACAAAGAATGACAAAAGCAACACCCCTTCTTCTAGGGAAGACAAGCCCCTTTCCTAGCTACCAGTAGGTCCCCCAATTACCTAGATGAGATCAGAGCTGATGCAATGAGGCAGTGACTCCCTGAAAGCAGGTCCCTGTTGGCCTGGCACAAGAGCAGTGCTCAGTATTCCTCAACCACACACATGCCCCCACTTGCTACCATCCCGGTCCTCACCTGGCCTGCATCCAGCCCTTGGGCCAGAGAGGCTTGACCTCGGCATCCAGGAAGGCCTTGACGCAGTCCTCCCAAGCCTGGGCCTTGTTGTTCCTCTCCAGATCATGGTTCTCCAGCTTGGTCTTCACCACTTGGCACAGCAGCTCCCTGAGGAGGCAGAAATCAGAATCTTCAAACCGCCCCAAATGGTTCTGCAAGGTTTCAACCGTGTGCTTCCAGCAGCCCTGATGAAAGGAAACAATCCTAACCTTCAACAGCAATACAGGGACACGCTTAGACACTGGTCCCACAAACCCTCCTATGGGCAGGGTCCCAGTGCATACACACCTGATTTCATCATTCCACTGGAATTTTTTCCGGGGCCCCATTATCCTCCTGCCACCCTTTTCCTCATCTTCCTCCTCCTCAGAGCAAATCCGCTCTCTCTGCTCCTTGTCTTTTTCCTCTTCCAGCATCCTACAGGGTAAACAGAATTAAAAGGGACCCTAAGGTCCTCCTGTCACAACCTGTCCATCCCCCTGTAGGAAGACGTTTCAGATAAGGGGAAATGCTCAAAAGGAATGACAGGAGTGTCCTTTGGAAATGGAGTAAACACTGGGAATCACGGCAAGAGGGGGCAGGAGAGTCTCAACCACGCGCGAGCACTGGGCCACACTCACTTAGCAACCTTGGCCTGTGTATGTGCCTGGCATTCATCCTGGTACTTGGCCATCTGTTCTGGCATGGCCCTGCCAATGGCTTCCTTGAGCTTCTGGAGAGGCTCTTTCAGACGCCCCCCCTGCAGAGAGCAGGACAAAAGATAAGACTGGTTTACAAATCATTCTTACTAAGGATGCACAACAGGGAAAACTGAAGGGAAACAGTGAGGCAGCAGATGTGGCATCTGTGAAGGCTAAGTTGCTCCTCAGCTAGAATCAAAAGCCAAAGGCTCTACTCCAAAATCACCCACCTGTTCATAGAGGTGAAGTTTTCGAGCACGTTTCACCAGAGCATCCTTGCTGCAGGGTAGGAATGAGGCAAGATAGGCATAGACCCCAGACCGGATTTGGCTGCTCAGCTCCCGAGTCTGCACCTCTATGCTGAAGAACAGAACAGAGTTGTCAATAGCTGAAGCTTCTTTCCACGAGACCACTCTATCTGGAAAGGACAGGTAGGAGCCAAAAAGCAGATCAAACCTTAACTTCTTGGTCACACAATGTGACTGAGTGACCAAGACAACAGATCTTTAGCAATCAACAAATAAGAACTCCCAAACCTGATGAACTTGGCTAGGTGAAGTGGATCAAGGCTCTTGGGTCAAAGACAAGGCCAAGACAAAGGTGGTCATGGAAACAGGGCTTGAAAGAACAAGCTCTGAAGCACTAAATTTCATAAACAAAGAAAACAAAAGCTTTTGAAGGGGAAAGTAATGTGGTACATGGAGTTAAGAGGAAATACTTTTGGCAGCATTTCTTCTTTTCTTCCAGTTCCTAGTTGTTTTTTGTTGTTGTTGTTGTGGTCCCTAGTTCTATCTACCATGGAGTGGTCAGAGAAATCCTCACTCCTCCAGTTTCCCTAATATGCAAAAGAGTATCTCTCTCCAATTCCTTGAGCTTTCCACATTTGGCATGCTCAAGCACAGATCCCACACCCACATGGATGCCCAGGTACTCTCTGCAGTTCTCTCAGCATTCTCCTGACCCAAGGGGTCAATTCAGCTCCCAGTCAGGCAAGGCCATTTGCTAGGACATGCTCAAATCTTCCGAGTCTAGACAACTGTTCCTACATATGCAAAATTCTCACTTGAGAGCAACAAGCTTTCCCTGCTACATGTCACAACCAGGGGAAGAGCTATACCCCTGAGGGGCCAGACCTAAGAATCAGATTCTTCCTGGTTTAGATTCGTATGTTAGCTCCTTCCCTGCTTTTCAATCCGCTTCACACAGTGCAGTGTCTCAAAGGCTCAGGGCTCTGGCAGAAGTGCCACAGCTGATGTGCACAAGCACCAGGAGCAAGAGCGAGGGGACCAGCAGCCAGGGGTGCTGAGGGGCACCTGGATACAGAGAGCAGAACCCTGCGTCTCTCACTCTTCTGGTTCTCAGAGACAGGCAGGCAACCTGCCCTCTCTCTTCTCGCCTCACAAAAGGCAAGAAACCCTCTTCCAATGGGCCGTGACTATCATATATGGTGTTCTAACGCCTGCTGCCCAAGATTAGGGAGGTCTATCATCTCTGGAGACAAATATTTAGTATCTCTGTTTTTTATCAGAAAACCAATAGTGAAGCTGTATTAATCTAATTCTTCCCTTATCTCATTGGTGGTCACCTTTATATACTTCAATTGTACTCCCATTCTCCCCTGGCTAGCTCAACCCAGGTATAGTGAAAGCAGATACAGACGAACAAACAGTACTCACTCTAACAGGATTCCATTAACATCCTGGGTGAAGAACTTCTGTCTGCTCTCTCCCTCGGCAGCTCTGGCAGCCTGGTTCACAGCAGACAGTAACAGCTGTTAGTGCACTTTACCCACACAGCCCTTCCACTCACCCGCAGGCACAAAGCCATGACTCCACACAGAGCACGTGTCAATAAAATCCTCACCATTACCTTTCCAACTCGGCCCTACTCCCAGATTAAGTTCACTTTCATTAATATTCTCTTTTTCAAATGCTGCTGCAGCATCTGTAGTCTGTCCTTCCCGGGACTCAAAGTAACAGTCACATAACAGAAGATCACAAAGTCAAAGCAATCATGATGGCATTTGGTCAGAGGCCAATCCGGGCAGCTATCTAACTCCTGTGTCCATGCTGTATCAACTGCACCATGATTGAGATTTCCACACGTTCACCGTAGAAAAGCAATCAAGAACTCCAACAAACCTACAGCTTAAAGCCCTGGTGACGCTTCATTACTGGTAAATTATGATAATATCAATGTATGACTTTAGCATTTAAGGACATTACAGTTCTTTGAAAATTCATAATCTACTTACAGTATATCAAAATCCTATTACCCTGACCAATACACCATACTACCTATTAACACAAGATTATAGACATTTAATATACAGCATTCATGTGCTTTCCATGAGAACACAACACTCTGGAGAGCAGGCTTAGAGACCCATAAAGGGAGCAGACGTCTGAAAAGCAGATCCTGTGAGTCTACACCAGTCCCTCCCATACTCAGCTATACGTTGGAGCTACCTGGGCAGCTTTCCCTGCCCCAGACCAATCAAATCACAATCTCTGGGGACAAGCCTCAGGAATGGGCACTCTAAATGTGGCTCAAGCACCAGTACTTCTTCGAAGTAACCCTGGGGATGCTAATAATGCAGTGAGGGCTGGGAACCACTGACCTCAACCCAGCTGCTGGTCTGAAGGCTTCATATAAAATTTTTGAAATCAGATTTGCTGTGTAGTAATAACAGCAAACAAGAGTGGCAAGGTGACTAGAACAAAAAGGATAAATCTCCATCAAACCCTCCCACCCCACTCCAGCACCCCTTCTTTCCTTCCTCCTCTTGCATCCTCTAGGATCTGTTTCAGTCTCTCTACACCCTGTCTTCCTCCCCTAGCTCCTTGCCTGTGGATCAGTGGTTCTCACCTTCCTAATGCTGCGACCCTTTAATACAGTTCCTATGGGTCATGACTCACAGGTTGAGAAGTGCTGCTATAGATGGCCCTCCAAAGTTCTTTCTAAAATCCACTTCTCCTAATAACGTCTTGCCTCCTCATGGCTTCAAAATAACACATACACATGTAGTTGCTCAAATCTAAAACCTCTAAGCCAGTGATTTTCAACTAATGCACCATGAACATTTTTAAAGATCATTAATTATTTTCGAAAGAAGTTCAAAGCACAGTAAGTATATTCTTTTTTTGATCAACATAATTTAAGTGTGCTCTGTAAGTTTAACTACAGGTTCAAGTGTGGTGTGAGATAAAAAAGGGTGAAAAACTATCTCTAGGTAATTTCCAATTACACTCACCCCTTGGTACATTCAGGGGATTGCTTCTAGATCCCTTACATATACCAAAACCCAACCATACCTAAGTCCTAATAGTATAAGCTGAGAAATCCAACTACACAAAAGGCCAGTTCTCCAGATTGAGCCAAATCTATGTGTTAGTGGACCTGTGGAATTCAAATCCATGTTGTTCAAGGGTCAGCTGTACTCCTGTGAATGGATGAACCCCTGCCATGCAAACTCAACTTAAACCCGACTCATTGGCTTCTGCTCTTCCTCCCATGTTCCCCACTTCTAAAAATCACACTCTAACCTTCTTAAATACATCCACTCCTTTCTTTAGGATCCATCTGTGGCTCTTCCCAAGCCTAGAATCAAATTCAAGCTCCTTCACATGGTTTTTAGGATCAGTCCAGGATCTGGCCCAGCCATCCATCAACTCACCCATTCTCCGCTCCACTCCCTACCTCAATATAAGCCCATGTTCCCCAGTGGCTGCCTCTAGGCCAATTCTAATATGACCCAACAGAACTTCTCTTTTACCTCAAGTCTGGCTGTCCACCTGACCGTTCACTTAGCAATCCAAACATCATAGAGCTTATTTTATTATGTTTGTCCTACAGTCTGCTGATTACATCTTTACAGGACAAGCTCATAAAGGACAAGAACTGAATCTCATTCATCAATATTATTTCCCCCAGATGCCTATCACATAACAGATATTTAGTAAATGTTGACTGATAAATGAACAGATATCACTGTAAGATAGCACACCAGAGGAAGAAAAGCTTAATACCAAACAACCAAAAACAACCTGGAGAAGATGCAAAATTCCAGCTTTTAAAGATCCCCTGGCTAAAGAACAGCCTGAGATGAAAGGGGTGAAATGGACAGATGGATAATAAAAGAAAGTGCATGACTTAGTCCATTTGTGGGCCAATTTCTTACACTTTTAGAAGCACTTAGAATTTTACTTTGGCACTTGGAAGGTACTGGATTTCTGATATTAGTCTCAGAGAAAATCAAATGGAGTTACTCTTTTGCTTAAACTTACACCGTAAGTTATAAGAGAGAATTAATATGAAGGCACTTCTGGATCTTAAAACTTTAACTGCATTTCAAATGGCCCATTATTGGTCAGACTCATCAACAGTTTAAGTTTCCAATCAAATTTATTTATTTATTTATTTTTGTAGAGACAGAGTCTCACTTTATGGCCCTCAGTAGAGTATTGTGGCATCACACAGCTCACAGCAACCTCCAACTCCTGGGCTTAGACAATTCTCTTGCCTCAGCCTCCCAAGTAGCTGGGACTACAGGCGCCTGCCACAACGCCCAGCTATTTTTCTGTTTTGCAGTTCAGTCGAGGCCAGGTTTGAAGATGCCACCTCCAGCATATGAATATGGGGCTGGCGCCCTACTCGATGAGCCACAGGCGTCGCCTCAAATTTATTTTTTATTTATTTATTTTTTTTGTAGAGTCAAAGTCTCACTTTATCGCCCTCAGTAGAGTGCGTGGCGTCACACAGCTCACAGCAACCTCCAACTCCTGGGATTAGGCAATTCTCTTGCCTCAGCCTCCCAAGTAGCTGGGACTACAGGCGCCCGCCAGAACACCCAGCTATTTTTCTATTTTATTTTCGGCCCAGGCTGGGTTTGAACCTACCACCTTTGGTATATGGGGCCGGCGCCCTACCCGATGAGCCACAGGCGCTGCCCCAAATTTATTTTTAAATAACCATTTTTCTAATACTTCAGAAATTTTCTACCTATGTAATCTGTGAATAGTTTGTTGTTTTTTGTTTTTTTTTGAGACAGTGTCTCGCTTTATTGCCTCCAATAGAGTGCCATGGTGTCATAGCTCACAGCAATCTCAGACTCTTGGGCACAGGCAATTCTCTTGCCTCAGCCTCCTGAGTAGCTGGTACTCCAGGAGCCCACCACAATGTCTAGCTATTTTTAGAGACAGAGTCTCACTTTAGCTCAGGCTGGTCTCAAACTTGTAAGCTCAGGAGATGTGCCCGCCTCGGCCTCCCAGAGTGCTGGGATTACAGGTAAGAGCCACTGCGCCTAGCCTCTTTAAATAGATTTTTCTGAAGCCTTTTGAACTGCATACACAGTATCACCGATGGTCTGGTTTTATACTGAAAATAATTAGTTTAACTGCTATAGTCTTAAAGTAAATCTATTAAAAGAGCAACTAGATATATACCTGATATTTTAGAAATAAGTTAGGTCCTTCACCCCTAACAAGAGACACTCTTATCCCAGTAGTGGTATAAATTAATCAGACTTAATTAACTAGGAAGTGAAGTTAAATCAAATATCCCATCATGCTAACTTTATAATAGTCCCCAAAGCCTTTTAATGAGCTTTGTTATTTATTATAAGAAAAGCTACTGGGGTGGAGGAAGGGTCTAACAGGCACAATGTAGGGATATTTAGCCCACCTTCTGGATGAAGGGCTCAACCACAACTTGAACTTTACCTAACAAACACAATGTAACCTAATTGTTTGTACCTTCATATTAATCTGAAATTTAAAAAAAAAAAGAAAAGCTATTGTTGCCTTTTAGCATCTAACTCAAGGAGTAGGGCGCTGGCCCCATATATCGAGGGCTGCGGGTTCAAACCCAGCCCCAGCCGAACTGCATCAAAAATCAGCCGGGTGCTGTGGTGGGCACCTGTGGTCCCAGCTACTTGGGAGGCTGAGGCAAGAGAATCGCCTAAGCCCAGGAGTTGGAAGTTGCTGTGAGCTGCGACTCCACAGCACTCTACCCAGGGCGATAGAGTGAGACTCTGTCTCCACAAAAAAAAAGCATCTAACTCAAAATCTTACATACCATAGCCGTTTTTGCAGAATAAAATGATATCTGGCATGACTTTCTTTTTTTAAAAAATCAAGTAAGTTTTGGGTTCCCCCCCACCTTATTTTCTTTGGATCTGTCTCTCCCTGCATTTTTTGTGATGCAGGAGTTCTAACTCTACAGGAGAGCAAAATAGAGGAAAAGGTGACATAGGTTATCTGTTTCATTTCTGTTCTTAGCACTGTCCCTGTTTTATGCCTGACTCATCTATATGGCCCAGGCTGAGTAATTGCCAAACCATGTCAAGACAGTAACCTGAAGGGGCATCAAACCTGAGTTTTCTCCACATCTATATTTTCTAATAACTAAGACAAAAGATGCAGTCAATGCATGTTAAGTGAAGACAGGGAAGGCCATCAAACTGCTGCATTCCCTGGGGCTCATAAAAATGTACAGTACAAGTGAATAAGAAATGAAAGATAAAGCTAATGAGAGAAGAAAACAGTAAAGACAGCATGGGCATCCACCCAGGCATCCCTCTTGGAGGACCTCTCTGACATACATATGTCTTCAAAGATATTTTTTAAAGTTCTAAGAAATACATTTAGTTCAAAGATAAATCTAATTTTTTGCTTCCCACAAAGAAAAGGTTCAATACACATGGTTTTAGAATCTGCTATGTACAGCGCAGACTGCAAAAGAGAAACACAGATTACTCCTGTGAAGAAATTCCTCTGACTCAGAGAGGTGCACTCTGGTTCCCCAATCCTTTGGACGTAGGCTGCTCTTATGACTTATTTTGACCAAGAGTGTAGTAGAAGTGATATGATACACACAATCTGTAAGGCTAGATCTCAAGGGCCTTGTGGCTTCCACCATTACCCTTTTGAGATGTTGCCCTGAAACCACCACGCCTTGAAGAAGACCAGGATGATGGACCAAAGAGAGAAGGCACACCAGAACCCGGCCAGCTTGCCAGCTGGATGCAGCTGCAAGAGTGAGCCCGGACAGGATCAGAAGAGGAACTGCCCAGCATAACCAGGTCAGGAGAAATCAATCACTATGTTATGCCAAAGTCTTGGTGTAGTTTTATAGACAGCAATGGAAAATGATACATGTATTTAGGCCAAGATTTAAAATCTAACCAGGCTCGGCGCCTGTGGCTCAATGGGCTAAGGCGCCAGCCACATACACCTGAGCTGGTGGGTTCGAATCCAGCCTGGGCCCGCCAAACAACAATGATGGCTGCAACAACAACAACAAAAAAAAATGGCTGAGTGTTGTGGTGGGCGCCTGTAGTCCCAGCTACTTGGGAGGCAGAGGCAAGAGACTCACTTGAACCCAGGAACTGGAGGTTGCTGTGAGCTGTGATGCCACAGTACTCTATCCAGGGTGACAGCTTGAGGCTCTGTCTCAAAAATAAAAATAAATAAAATCTAACCAATCTTACCATAAACGAAATAAGAGAAAAACAGAAAAATAAGGGGAGTAAAAACAAAATGAAAAACACATAATAATGTTATAGTTAAATACATTAAGTTTAATTTTAATTATAAAAGTGCAAAGTCTATTTCAAGATCTAGATGGGGCTCCTTACCAAGGTCCCAAATATCCATGTGTGGCTTTTAGAATTAAATGCAATTTTTACATACAAATGCATTCTTTCTCTGGGAAGACCATCTTTCCCAGCAGATTCTCAACAGGTCTTGGGGTTCAGACCACTCATGCACATATGCAAGAGGCAGTGAGTGCTCCAAGTGCAAGGCCATGTTTGGGACAGAGTACCTGGAGACCCTTTGGGGTAGCATTAAGTAACTTTCTAAAATAAGCCTTTTTAATGCAACCATTAAAAGTAATGAGGGCTTGACAGTAATATTTATTAAGTGAAAAAAGGAGACAATTATTCACAACTATAATTACAACTACATAAAAACATATACACAGAGGCTAGAAAGGAATATGCAAATAGACTGTTGGGAGAATCCCATACACTTTCCACCCATTTTTCAAAGCTTCTTACTGCTGTTATAAAAAGGCAAGGTAAAGACTAAATTATCAACTTCATATTTGAACACCGTACTTTCAAAGCCAGAACAGCAGCATCTCCTGGTCACCACTTGTGGATGGGAACCAAAACCCTGCCACTGTCATGCCCAAGAGCTAACTGGCACTTGGCAACCACTGAGGAGGGACAGCTTACCAAACTAGGTGTCCACTCACCGCGGTTTTCTTGCACTGTTTCAGGTTTTACCATTTCATCTCCACTTTGTCCCTATCTTTACCAAGCAAGTGAAATAATGAGTTCAAGTAATCAGACTAAAACACAAGCAATAGTGGGTATGGGGACACATCTAAAAATCTGTTTTGACTTTTCTCTAAAAAATGATTAGGTATTGTCACATAAACCTTACTTAAATCATTTAACAAGATTTTAGAAGCTATAAAACAATGATTACAAACCAGAGGATTGAAAATAACAGCAAGAAATTTTTTAACATAAATTCTGAGAGCAAACATAGGACAGCAGACTCAAACATGCCAAGTTCAGAGTCAACTCCTCACTTCAGTGTCATATTAAGATATACTTGGAATCCTTGACACAGCACAATTCATTTAAATCATTACATTCAAATAGAATATTTGTATGTCCAATACTGCCCACGAGCTAACAAAGACAAACTAAAAATGTGAATAAGATATATGATTTGCTTTATATGTTATGTTCAGATTTTTTTTAGAAGTGAGAAAATCATTTATAGCAGCAGTTGACACTTTTCCCTGCCCTAAGACATAAGGGATATCATACATAACAGTGATTCTGAAATGATAGGAGAATCACTGGTTTAAAATCTATAGCTACAGAGTATAAATGCCATGGAGCTGCATTACAAGTCGTGATGCTTAATGTAAAATGTTATTTTAACTGAAAGGTAAATGTCATTAGAACTAACAATCCATGTGTGGGTTATAGTTAGAAACATATTCCTGGGGCGGCACATGTGGCTCAGTGACTAGGTCGCTGGCCCCATATACTGAGGGTGGCAGGTTTAAACCCGGTCAAACTGCAACAAGAAATAGCCGGGCATTGTAGCAGGTGTCTGTAGTGCCCGATCAGCTACTTGGGAGGCTGAGGCAAGAGAATCGCCTTAGCCCAAGAGCTAGAGGTTGCTGTGAGCTGTGACATCAAAGACGACAAAGTGAGACTTTGTCTCCAAAAAAAAAAAAAGAAACGTATTCCTCAATCAAACAGTTCTTAGCACTTAGGGATCAATACCCAAGCAATGGAGAGAACAGCTGCAATAGCTGCTAAGTGCTAAGGGTTGTTACAGTTGTTTTTAAAGAGGCACAGACAGCATTCAAAGTTGAGCCCCCCTTCACTGATCACAATCTAGGCATTCCTGTGATCACTGAGCAATACTGATGACACATGATGCAAGGGAACAACTGAAACCGAGTGGCAACAAAGCATACACCCTAAAGTGTGACTTACATGCTTGCAAACTTTTGTCAGTTTTCAAAACCTTCAAAAGCAGCAGTTCTCAACCTGTGGGTCAAGACCCACAAGAACTGTCTTAAAGGGCTATGGCATTAGGAAGGTTGAGAAGCACTGTTCCAAAGAATACCAAGAACATGAATCTCTGACTCAGCTGCCTGCTGCCAACATCAGTGTCAGTCTAGTGCACAAAAGATAAGATACTATGTGGAAAAGAAACTGACAGGCAGAAAACAGAAAAATTGTCCTAGAAGAAAGTAAATTTTCCAGAAGTGAAGAAACCAAGAAAGGCCTAAAAATGATGGCTGACGGGCAAAGCTTCCACTGTTTCCTCACTCAGAATGAGAAGAGAGGTTGGAAAAAGTGTATTCCTTAAGTGCCAACTCACTAAAGGTTTCTTTCGGCATCAAGCTTCACACGGTGCAGAACCAACATCAATCTGCCCGAACCGCTTCCAGGAAAGCCCAGCCACATTGTGTCAACCATACCTGAGTCAGTTCCTTAACGCGCCTCTCCAAGGGTGCTGGCAGGCCTTCAGGGAGAGAAGACGGCTGCCTGAATTCCTGGTCCAATCCCACCCCAAGGGAATCGCTTCCATCATCCATATCACGGAAGGGGCTGCCTTCTGGAGACTCACTAAGCAGCTGCTCCAAGTCCAAATCAGTCAGTGAGTCCATGGCAGTGGCTGCCTGGAGCAGATCATTGTCAGAAGTGGAGCCGAAGAGTGAGAGCAAAGGGTCAGAGGTACCCTCCAATTCCCGTAGACCCTGAGCTTCCACCGATGAGACCACTATAGGCTTATGCTCTTCCTCCCTTTTTTTCTGAGCCTCTTTCTCCTTCTGAAATTTCTTTAGCATCTCTTTAACGCTTAAAGCCCCAGAATATTTCTTTTTCTTCTTCTCCTTACTGGCATTGAGGGCTGTGAAGCTGCAAGCAAGAGGGAAACTTGTTACTCAGGCTGCAGGACACCTCCAAAGGGAAATTCAAGAGGCCTTCACCCATCCCAGGGCAATGGTCTCCAGGAGAGCCTCAGTCAACAGTCCACCCTGTTATCACTCCTCCCTCCTCTTGGCATATGGAGTTCGTTCTTGCTTGAGACCAAAGCTTGAGAGTTAATTCAGGTTAGCAAAACAGTGTCACATAATGCTAAATTTCCGATGGGTTTTTAGAAACCACTGCCAGGCTGAAATAAAAGGTTGCAAAAAGGGACTTGGGGGAAGCAAGAAAAGTATTTAAGAGAAAGCAGGAGCAGCACAGAACAGCAGCAACTTGAAGAGCAGCTGGGGGTGAGACCAAGTGAGAAGGAAGCATGACCACAGAAGACAAAGGGAAACAGCAGAGACAAGAGGAGAACTGGGGCAAAGAGAGGAGTGCCCAAGAGAACAAGAAATATCAGCAGTCACACAGTGACAGAAATAGCTGCCAACACTGACAGTAGAACTACATGACACACAGAGAGGTGAGCATCAATGCCCGGAATGGCACTGCGGAAGGTGTGAGGAGCCTAGGAAGGCCAGGCCTGCCGCCTCTTCTGAAGCTGTGGGGAGGAGGTGAGTCAGCTCCCAGGTGTCCTGCCCTAACAGTTTAGACGTTATCCTAGCAAAGAAGCTGCTGCCTCTCACCCGGCTTTGGAAAACTTGGACTTTTTCGATTTCTTCTCCTTGTCATAAGTGTCATCTTTTTTCTTCTTCTTTATCTTCTCACCACCTTCCTTCAACTTCCGCTTCTGAGAATTAAAGACAAGGCACAGTTACACAGCTCCCTAACTCAGGGAGCAAGTGCACTCACTACACAGCACTGGCCTTGCTCCACCCTGGGCACATCTTGAGACCTATCTTATCTCCTTTATAAACGAAAGCTCTCAGATCAGTCCCTGGACCACAAACCCACAGCATTCCCACTTGACGGTGTTTCCTAGAAACACCTGAGGCTGAACCACCAGTAACTATCCTGGAGGCTGAAAAACCTTCCAGTTTGAAATAAGCTGTATTGGGGCGGTGCCTATGGCCCCAAGGGTGTAGGGTGCTGGCCCTGTGTGCTGGAGGTGGTAGGTTCAAACCCAGCCCTGGCCAAAAGAAATAAGCTGTATGTAGGTCCTACCTCTTGTTTTAAACACACTGGCAGAGGTAGACAGATTTTTTTTTTTTTTTAGGTAGAGTCTCACTTTGTTGCCCAGGCTAAAGTGCCAAGGCATCAGCCTACCTCACAGCAACCTCAAATGCCTGAACTCAAGCAATCTTCCTGCCTCAGTCTCTTGAGTAGCTGGGACTACAGGCACCTGCCACAATACCCAGCTAATTTTTCTATTTTCAGTAGAGATGGGAGAGGTCTCACTCTTGTTCAGGATGGCCTGAAACTCCTGAGCTCAAAAGATCCTCCCACCTTGGCCTATCAAAGTGCTAGGATTACAGGCATGAGCCATTGCACTCAGCCAAATTTTAAAATATATTCATCTTAAGACTAACCAGTGGGATGACAGTCCTGGGAACTGAAGTCCTCTACATGTCCACAGAAGAGGTGAGCAAGGATGGTGCACAATCCCTTACTCCACACCCTCCACTGATTGTCCCACCCTGTGACCACCTCAAGAAATGACCACTGCTGAGAAGTCACGTGATGTGGACACTATGACCAATAGCTGAACAAAGCCCCTCACATTCATGTCTTGTCATGGTACATGTGTAAAGGGTAAACCATCAACCTGGCACAGCTCTGCCTTTCCACCAGCCTCCTGAGCCATCCTAAACCGTCACATATTCTGGCGAGTCATCTTCTGATCTGATATGGTCATGGCAAAAAGCATTTCTGAAATCCAAAAGCATGTTCTAACCTTTGGAGATTTTTTCTTCTTTTCTTTAATGAAGTCATCCTCAGATTCAGATGCTTGTCTAAACTGCAGGGTTCCCGAGTTAATGTAAAATCCTCCATATTTTGTAGTCAAAGAAGCAGGAACAAGCTCATCATACTGAAGAGGGGAAACAAACTGTCAGCTCCAAATTCTGGTTGTATAGCCCAAAGGTGCAAAGTGGGTCTCCAGAGAGAGATGTGACTATGTTTCTTTGTCACACTTCCAAGAGCATGCTAAAGCCACCCTTCTGGTCAATCATGAATGTTCAAGTATGGGTGTTTTAGACAAATCTGGTTATCATTTTCAGATAAAGGAACTAATGCTCGTATCAGGAACGTCATTTCCTATCTCATCAGTGCTTCTACTGCCTCAAGCCAGAAAGAAAGCACTCCAACCCCACCACCAGCTTCCAGGCCCTTATCAGTAGGAGCTAAGATGGTGATTCTGATATCATTTTTCTTTTCTTTTTTCTTTTTTTTTCTTGTGGTTTTTGGCCAGGGCTGGGTTTGAACTCACCACCTCTGGCACGTGGGGCCGGCTCCCTACTCCTTTGAGCCACAAGCACTGCCTTTTTTTTTTTTCTTGGAGCCAGATTCTCATTCTGTCACCCTCGGTAGTGTTGTGGTATCACAGCCTACAGCAACCTCAAACTCTTAAGCTCAAGCGATCCTCTGGCCTCAGCCTCCGAAGTAACTGAGACTACAGGGGTCTGCCACAATGCCAAGCTAGTTTCTAGTTTTTATAGAGATGGGGTCTGGCTCTTGCTCAGGCTAGTCTCAAACTTCTGAGCTCAAGCAATCCACCTGTCTCTGCCTCCCATAATGCTACGATTACAGGTGTGAGCCACCATGCCCAGTCCTGATATCACATTTTCATTAACTACTTACCGCTTCAGAGTTATCGATGAAGGAATCAGATTCATCATAACCATACCCCATATCAATCAAGTCCTGTATTCGGTCTTTCCTACGTTTCTTTCCACCCTAAAATTTAAAAGCAATAGAATATGCGCTTTTTGATAAATGCATAGAATTGTTGCCTTGACGTTCATCAGCTACTGACTAAAGCTGATAACACACTGCAAGAGTCTCTCTCACACACATCCCTCCCCCCATACTCCTTCCCTAAAGACCTTTCAATACAAGACAGATGTTATCTGCATAAAATGGACTCTTATGCTTTACACCAAAACACTTCCTCCAAGGTGGGTAACAGGCCCTTCTTATTCATTTGCTTGGTTAATGCCACACACTAGCTCTACCACATGCTTTTTCAGTATCTTAATGTATTTAATAACTGTATTGTGGTCTCTCCACGCTCTAAACTTATTTAATCAGTGCTGATTACATGATTATCCACTAAATGAATATGGAAATGTTTAGAAACCTCTCCCACCCAATGAGGTTTTACTGCCCAAAAGAGAAATCTTACATATTTTTCTTCAAATTTCCGGGCAAGAACCTCCACTTTGTGTCTTTCCTTTTCTTCGTCATTGAAAGGATCTGAGAGATCTTTCTTCTGTAAAGAGACAAAAAATAATTCCACAAAAAATAATCACAAAATAGTCCCACACTCCTATTCATAGAACCTTTGCTGACGACTCAACACATATGCTGCATAATAAAAACCGTTTTTCAGAAAAAGGTAGGCTACATGTTTCCATCGCATCAGTGTTTATCCTATTTATTTAAGAAAGTAAAAGTTACATTCATGTAATTTGATTCAGTGTCTATAATGACATCACTGCACTCTAGCCTGGACAACAGAGTCAGACTCTGTCTCAAGAACAAAACAAACAAACAAAAAAACACTTAAAAAAATCAAACTGATTTTTCAAACACCCTAAGGCTATAACATAATTCTGGCAAGAAACAAAGTAAACCTTTTTTAAAAAGGCAGAAAGAGAGAGGTTCAGCACCTGTAACACAGTGGTTACAATGCTAGCCACATACACCAAAGGCTGGCAGGTTCGAACCTGGCCCAGGCCAACTAAACAATGACAACTGCAAAAAGAAAATAGCCAGGTGTGTGGCGAGCACCTGTAGTCCCAGCTACTTGGGAGGCTGAGGCAAGAGTATCACTTAAGCCCAGGAGTTGGAGGTTGCTGTGAGCTGTGACACCACGGTACTCTACCCAGGGCGAGACAGTGAGACTCTGTCTCAAAAAACAAAAAAGGTAGAAAGATTTCTACCTATCCAGGTAAAGGAACTATCCAGATTATTATTGTTTAGAACACTAATTTTTCAACTGGTATAGCATACTGGTGTGCCATGAAAAAATTTTTAAATAATTAATTAAATTATATTCAAAACACAGTAAGTATATTCTTTTACTCTTTTTTTGAGACAGAGTCTCACTCAGTCACCCTGGGTAGAGTTCTGTGGTGTCATCATAGCTCATACCTCAAACCCTTGGGCTCAAGCAATCCTCTTACCCCAGCCTCTCAAGTAGCTGGGACTACAGGCACCTGCCACAATACCCGGCTAGTTTTTCTATTTTTAGTAGATATAGGGGTCTTGCTCTTGCTCAGGCTAGTCTTAAGCTCCTGAGCTCAAGCAATCCATCTGCCTCAGCCTCCAGGAGTGCTAGGATTACAGGCAAGAGCCACCACACCCAGCCTCACTCTTTTTTCTTTGACCAATATAATTTAAGTGTGCTGCAGGAGTTTAACCATAGGGGTTCAAGTGTGTTATGAAATACAAAAGGGTGAAAAACACTGGTTTAGAAGATAACAACAGTCTATGTCCTTTCTTGTCTGGCAGTACACTAGGTAGAGAGCAAGATTCCCTTAGAAAAGGAAAATGTCTAGCATGGAATTCCAACACTGGAGCAGTAAGGGACTGGCTTCACTTACACACAATATTTATAACCTTGGCAGGAAAAATTTATTGGCTTTTAATTTATACTAATCAGTCATAATTCAAATTAGCTTTATATGTACCATACATTTTTTTCTGGTATAAATTAGGAGAATGCATTGTTCTAGAAAAAATTCTCCCTCTTCATGCACAGAAGGAAGGCTAGGAAACCATGTGTTTCCCTTGAGTGAGTGACATGATTCGGGGGCAAAGTCTTGTGAGCCCCACTACAGAAGTCCCATGTGTACATGCTGACACCTGTACATTAGATCTGCAAAGTACCTCTGGGGACACTGAAGTATACCTTATCTCCAGGTTGAAGGCCTTTCACCTTCCCTCGTATATTCTTCACCAGCTCTGGGTAGAAGAACTCTGGGCAGCGTTTATGATCAGGTTCAAAGAGGGTGAGTGTAATTCGAACAGCTGCTGCAGCCGGCTCACAGTCCTGATGCTGTTCTGATCCCCCGACCTCTTCTTTCCGGGACTTCTTCAAAAATGCAGGATTCAGAGAACCTGGGAGAGAGGTGAACTGGACCCTGTGGGGCTCCGACATGGCTACCAACAAGTCTTAGCAGGTGTCACTGCATGGCTTCTGTTAACAATGAAAAGAAGGGCCAGGTCAAACAAAGATAATAAAAATAATAACCCTGTCTAATTATACAAAATTTAAGTTTTTCTCTCCTCAGATCCCATTTTACCAAGACCTTCAGAATTAAGCTTAGAAGAATTTCATTGTCATGGGCAGCACCCGTAGCTCAGTGGGTAGGGCGCCAGCCACATACACTCAAGCTGACAGGTTTGAACCCAGTCTGGGCCAGCTAAACAATGACAATTGCCACAACAACAACAAAACAATAAGCCGGGCATTGTGGCGGGCGCCTGTTAAGTCCCAGCAACTTGGGAGGCTGAGGCAAGAGAATCGCTTAAGCCCAAGAGTTGGAGGTTGCTGTGAGCTGTGATGCCACAGCACTCTACCAAGGGTGACATAGTGAGATTCTGTCTCAAAAAAAAAGAAAGGAAAAGAATCCATTAAGGTTATTTTAATTTCTATTTATTGCTTTTTTTCTGCCTGAACAACATTCATCCCAAAATGTTTTTGCCAAGTACAAAAATCACCCCAAGTATCATCATAAGTCACTGTTTAGCATACTTCCTACCAGTCTTTTTTTCTATGCATCTACACTAGATTTTTGACTTAAGAGAACCCATGCTGACAGAGCCTTAAAAATCCTCAAAATCAGGGTGGGCCCAGTGGCTCACACCTATAATTCTAGCACTCTGGGAGGCCAAGGCAGGTGGACTACTTGAGGTCAGGAGTTTGAGATCAGCTTGAGCAAGAGATTCCACCTCTAAAAATAGCCATATGTTGTGGTGGGCACCTATAATCCCAGCTACTGGAAGGCTGAGGCAAGAAGATGGCTTGGGCACAAGTTTGGGGTTGCTGTGAACTATGATACCACAGCACTCTACCGAGGGCAACAAAGTAAAACTCTGTCTCTGTCTCAAAAAAAAAAAAAAAAACAACTTCACATCAGATTTGTGCAGTAGCCTGTAATCCTAGCACTTTGGGAAGTCAAGGTGGGAGGAAAGCTTGAAATCTGGAGTTCAAAACCAGCCTGAGCAATAGCAAGACCCTGTCTCTACTAAAAACACAAAAATTTGCTAGTAGATATGGCAGATGCCTGAAGTACCAACTGGAGACCGAGGCAAGAGGACTGCCTTGAGCCCAGGAATTGAGGTTGCAATGAGCTATGATGATATCACTGTCCTGGGTGACAGAATGAGACTGTCTCAAAAATAAATACAAATTTTAAAATATAAATTTTTTTTTTAAATCCTCAAAATTGCAAAGACCACTAAAGAATTTAATTATTTTCCGCTTTATTTATCCAATGCTCTTTTTTTCTTTGGCTGAGAATAATCTTTCTGAAGACTTCTTTATTTTTATTACTAGTTTACTTTCACTTGGAGCTAATTTTCACAAAGACAAAGCTTTCATCTGCTAACAGAAGACAATGCCACCCCTGAGATAGTAAAAAACCAATAACTCAGGAGGGGTGTGGCTAAGTTAACTTCCTAACAAAGTTACAAGCTCCCTGAGGGCCCCCCTTACCACCAAACATAGGCTTTGGCAAAATAACAAATTATCACATGCCAAAGACCTTCAAAGTCACTTGAGAATAGTCAGAATAGATTTTGAATTCCAAATATTTACAGAATATAAATATGCTAATACATGCTATATATACATATTTTGTGTGTATAATTTGGGGGGGGGGGTGTTGAGACGGAGTCTCACTTTCTCACCCTCGGCAGCAACCTCCAACTCTTGGGCTTAAGTGATTCTCTTGCCTCAGCCTCCCAAGTAGCTGTGACTGCAGGCACCTGCCACAATGCCCAGCTATTTTCTTGCTATAGTTGTCATTGTTTAGCAGGCCCAGGTCGGGTTCGAACCTGCCAACCCTGGTGTATGTGGCTGGTGCCCCAACATTCTAGTGGGGATTTTCTACCATACCAATAAGGATACTCATTATAACCTTGTTTGTAGAAGAAAAATGATAGAAGCAGCCTGAATGCTCAGCTATCAGAGAATGGCCGACTATATTAGGACCTTCTTATTGATTTATAAGGACTATTGATATTATACAGGGTGACCATGAAGTTCATGTATAATTTAAAATAGTGTGCAATCTAAAACTGTACATGAACTTTTACAGTGCAAAAGACCTGTATATGGGTTATAGTATATATTATAAATGTATAATGTCTGTCATACATGTATCTCTTGTAAGTCCTTTTTCCTGTTTTGCTAATTTCTATTTAACTTTGCCTAGAATGAGGTATGACAAAAGAATGTTAACTTTTTTTTTTTTTAGAGACACAGTCTCACTTTTGTCTCCCTGGGTAGCGTGCCATGGTGTCACACAGTTCACAGCAACCTCTAGCTCTTGGGCTTAGGCGATTCTCTAGCCTCAGCCTCCTGAGTAACTGGGACTATAGGCACATGCCACAATGCCCCACTATTTTTGTTCTTGTTGCAGTTTGGCTGGAGCCGGGTTCAAACCCTCCACCCTTTTTTTTCCAGGTTTTTTTTTTTCACAGAGACAGAGTCTCACTTTATCACCCTTGGCAGAGTACCACGGCATCACACAGCTCACAGCAACCTCCAACTTCTGGACTTAGGTGAATCTCTTGCCTCAGCCTCCCAAGTCCGCCACCCTTGGTATATGGGGCCAGCACCCTACTCATTGGCACCACCCAAATGTTAACTTTTGATTCAGTCAAAATTAGGCTTTTTTTCCCCGTGACTCCTCTCATTTCTTGAATGCCCACAATGCTCTTCTCCAATCAGGTCTTATAAAAGAAGTTACCTATATGGTCTTTCATAGATATACTTTTCACAATTAACTCTTTAACCCCAGATGAATTTACTAAGCTGTAAGATGTGAGGAAAGGCTCTAATTTGATCTTTTCCTGCAATCACTAAATGATCTTTTCACCTGCTGAGTTGGCATACATCATATAGCAACATCATAGGATGTCCAAAGACTGTTTCTGAAATCCAAATGTTGTATTAATCTAGTATTTAGAAATTCTTCAACCAGTACTGTGCTGTTTTGAAAAGTTGTATAGTATATTTTAATATCTCAAATTAAAAGTTCACCTTTATTATTCCTTTTTAAATAATACATGGTTAGTCTACCCTATTTATGCTGGCAGGTTCCCCCAAAAAAGCTCACTCTATTTTGACTGTCAATAAATCAGGAAAATTTACATATATCATACATGTATACATTTATATATGTGTAGATGTGTTTGTGTATATCGAATATGCATTCTGCCCATTATGGCCATAAAATTGCAATCTATGAGACCAGATAAGGGGACAAAACATCTAAAAATGAAGAATTAAAATAATTCTAATCAAGCAGCAAAGTCAGCTCGGTGCCTGTGGCTCAATGGGCTAGGGAGCCAGCCACGTACACCTGAGCTGGCAGGTTCAAATCCAGCCCCGGCCCGCCAAGCAACAATGACGGCTGCAACC
This sequence comes from Arctocebus calabarensis, assembly GCA_963573935.1. Classification (NCBI taxonomy): domain Eukaryota; kingdom Metazoa; phylum Chordata; class Mammalia; order Primates; family Lorisidae; genus Arctocebus; species Arctocebus calabarensis. The sequence goes on along the minus strand of CAUYON010098607.1, from coordinate 587 downwards.
AAAAAAATGGCCTGGCATTGTGGCAGGCGCCTGTGGTCCCAGCTACTTAGGAGGCAGAGGCAGGAGACTTGCTTAAGCCCAGGAATTGGAGGTTGCTGTGAGCTGTGACGCCACAGCACTTTATCCAGGGTGGTAGCTTGAGGCTGTGTCTCAAAGAAAAGCAGCAAAGTGATTATAGTACAACAGGCTTGCAGTGCAAAAGGCCATCTACTGGGCAGTGCCTGTGGCTCAGTGGGTAGGGCGCCGACCCTATATACCGAGGGTAACAGGTTCAAACTTGGCCCCAGCCAAACTACAACAAAAAAAATAGCCGGGCGTTGTGAAGGGTGCCTGTAGTCCCAACTACTCGGGAGGCTGAGGCAAGAGAATCGCTGAAGGTCAGGAGTTGGAGGTTGCTGTGAGCTGTGTGACACCACGGCACTCTACCAAGGGCGATAAAGTGAGAATCTGTCTTTACAAAAAAAGAAAAAAAAAAAAGACTATCTACCAATATGCGCCAAGATTCGCCAAAAAAAAAAAAAAAAAAGAGGCCCTCGGGACACTGTGGTACACTGAGTTGTGAAATAAATCCCAGCTGGAAGCTTGCA
>CAUYON010098605.1:0-30718 GCA_963573935.1 Arctocebus calabarensis | reverse complement strand
ACATTATTTGTTCCTTTTTCTATTTCTATACTTTTATCTGATTAGTGTGTATAAAAACACCCAATAAACATGGGTTGTCACTGAGTGCCTGAGCGAGCCTCGGTCCCCTTTCAATCAATCATTCTGTGTGCAGAACTGCCTGTGTCTCTGAATAGTTAAGTTCCGTGGTCGACGACAGTCCCATCTTCACTGAAGACAATTCTGTCACCTTTGTCCTCCTGGGAGACCCACAAGGGATGGTCCCCCTATCCAGATAGTGAACAAAAGACATTTACCCTCCCTCATTTGACCAATGGCCTAAGGTAGACATGCAGGTTTCAGCTCTCAAAAAGGAGTGGGGGATGTTTTAAAGAGACAAACCACATTTTTTGCTGTTTTTTAGGCCACTCCTTCTGTTGCATATTCTCCTTTCATATCTGTGGCAGGAGGGGTGAATACTCTGTTGCAGCAACAATTAAAATCTTAGGCAATCTCTCATTTGTGTGTGTGCACTCAATTAAAACAAATAGGCCATCAAACCTTACAAAACAATGAATATCATTCTATTCTATGGGTAGTACTTCCAATCTTTTACATAAAGTCAAGAACATATCAGAGCCTCCCTTAATGAATGTAATTTACAATTAATAAGAAACTCCACAAAAATTTTAAATGGCACATGTGAAATTTGATTTACTTACTTACTTATTCTTATTTTTTGAGACTTTGTTGCCCTTGGTAGAGTGCTATGGCATCATGGAAACCTCAAACTCTTGAGCTCGAGAGATCCTCTTGCTTCAGTTTTTCATTTTTAGTAGAGATGGGGTTTCACTCTTGCTCAGGCTGGTATGGAACTCATGAGGTCAAGCAATCCATCCACCTTGGCTTCCCAGAGAACTGGATTGCAGGCTGAGCCACTGCTCCTGGCCTCATGTGAAATATTTAAAGTCAACTCTTTCTTTTCTCTCTCACCCCTCCTTCCATCTCTGCTATCAAAACAATTTTTTTCCAACAAAATTTTAGTTAAAAATTGCTCCCAACGTTAACCTTTGTTTTCTCTGTTTAAAAGCTCCTTTTCCATGCCAGCTCCCAGAATGAGACACAACTGCTTAACTAAACTGGTTTATTCACAGAAGAGACTGACTAAAGAAGCTATGAAATGAAATGTCAAACATGCTTTTCTGTTTATCCCCCTCCCTATTCCTTTGTCTAACTCTAACAACTTGTAACTCAAATTTCTCCAAAATATCAACCTTTAACATGAGGGCTGACAATAAGTTCCTGAACTTATTCTAGAAAAAATGTTACATACCTCATTGCTGAATATTACTGTGGTCAACTTCCAAGTACTCCCCTTGGGAAGCTATGCACTGATACCATTGCTTAGTTTATTCTTCAAAGCAATTTTGGAACTCTCTTTCTAGAATGGCCATCAAAGCTCTTGTTATGTTACCTAAATGTTCTGAACGTCATCAAAATGTCTTCAATATTTCCTTTATCTTCAGGTACAGAAAAGTCTTTGGGGGCCAGATCAAGTGAGTAGGGAGGATGTTCCAATACTGTTTTTGTTTACTGGCTTAAAACCTCCCTCATGGACAGAGCCATGTGAGCTGGTGCATTGTCATGATACAAGAGCCATGAGTTGTTAGCCAAGATTTTCAGTTAAGAGTTTCCTGGTCCTTTATTGATCATTACTTGGTCTGCTATGATTCTCCCAGTCAGCTCATGATTTTGGTACACAATTTAATGAATTTTTGCAATGTTTTCATCAGTTCTGCTTGTTATTAGACACCCTGATGTCTCTTCATGAGTGACTCTCTCCCCTCAGAAAAACATTTAATGCGTTTGTACTCTGCTGTTTTTTTTTCATAGCATTATCCAATAAACTTGGACTAACATACCCTTGATTTTACTTCCACTCTTGCCAAGTTTAACAAGAAATCAAAGAAATTTATCAATGTTTGTTCATTGCTGTAATTCAAGCTCTGACATTCTCATAATGGCACATAAAAACACACAATAAGGAATGCCACTCATCAAGATACTGCCACACATCAACCCAAACACAATTGCGAGACACTGATACACCAAGATTATGACCCCTACTGAGCTATTTGTATAGTGCCACCAACATAAGCACACAGTGGCAAGTTCTCAAACTTAACTGTCAGACCTCGTATGTAAAACTTTTTCGTTTCCAAATGGGGACTAGAGGAGATTAGAAACGTTTTACACCAAAATATATGACATATTTTAAAATAGCTTCCATAAGCCTCACAAATAAAAGTAACATTGGCAAGCTTTCTCTTTCTTTTTCTTTCTTTCTTTTTTCTTTTCTTTTCTTTTTTTTTTTGAGACAGAGTCTCAAGCTGTTACCATGAATAGAGTGCTATGGCATCATAACTCACAGCAACTCCAATTCTTGGGATCAAGTGATTATCTTGCCTCAGTTTTTCTATTTTTAGTAGAGAAAACTAAACGGTATCTCGCTTTCACTCAGGCTGATCTCAAATTTGTGAGCTCAAACAATCCACCCACCTTGGCCTCCCAGAGTGTTAGGATATAGGCATGAGTTATTAAATCATAACTGTATAAATTTATGGGGTACAATGTGGAATGCTTAAATCAAACTAATGAAAATAACCATCACCTCAGTTACTTATTTTTGTGGCAAGACATTTATGATATACTCTTAATTGTTTTGAAATGTACCCTTGCATTGTGTACATTAGGTGAGATCCTGCCAAATGCCCTCCTACTCCTTCCCCTCCACTCTCTCTTCCCTTCTCTCTCCTCTACCCTCTTTCTTTCTAGACTATTTTTGTGTTTTATCATTCATATAAATGTGTAAGTCTTTATATATTGGTTTCATAATAGTATTGAGTACGCTGGATATGTTTTTTTCCATTCTATGTTCCAGTTCCCTCCAGGTAAATATAAAAGATATAAAGTCTCCCACTTTTTATGGCTGCATAGTATCCCATGGTATACATATACCACAATTTGTTATCCATTCATGGGTAGATGGGCATTTAGGCTGCTTCTACAAGTTGGTAATTATGAATTGGGCTGCAATAAACATTCTGGTGCAAATGTCTTTGTTGTAAAATAATTTTTGTTGTCCAGGTTGATACCTAGTAATAATATTGCAGTATCAAACAGTAGGTCAACTTTCAGTTCTTTGAGAATTCACACTTCTTTCCTAAAAGTCTGTATTAGTTTGTAGTCCCGCCAGCAGTGTAGAAGTGATCCTTTCCTTCCACTTCCACACCAACATCTGCAGTTTTGAGATTTTGTGACATGGCCAAGCTTTCATTTGTGGGGGAAAACTTACATTTGTTAAAAAATGCTTTTCAAGAAGACAGACAAATGACCAACAAACACATGAAAAAATGCTCATCATCCTTAATCATCAGAAAAATGCAAATCAAAACCACTTTGAGCTATCATCAGTGAGAATAGGCCCCATCACAAAATCCCAAAGCTGCAGATGCCAGCATGAATGTGGAGAGAGGTACATTTATGCTGTTAGTGGGTGTGCAAACTAGTACAACTTTTTGGAAAGAAGCTTGGAGGATCCTCAAAGAACTAAAGGTGGAGGTCCTGTTTGACGCCATAATCCCATAAGTATCGACCCAGAAGAAAAAAATGATTTTACCATAAGGACATTTGCACTAGAATATTTAGAGTATTTTTGTGTGTGGGGAGACCCAAGTAGGAAGTCCCATGTGGGTCTTTGTGTCTAAAGTTTTTGTACTGTTTTGCAAATAGAGAGATCTTGAGAATTATGTTTGGCCAGGACTTGGCAAACTTCAATGTTGATTAGTGAATGGATGAGTGTATTAATAAATGAACAAAATTCCTTCAGCTCCAGGCAAAAGCAGCAGGAGGTCCACTCCAGAGGAGGCCCAGCTACATGAAATACTGGAAAATCTGCTTTTCTCTTGTCTTGTTTATATTCAGAAGTGTCATTTGACAGAAAAAGTCTGTCATGAAAAATGGGGGCCATTGTCAGGTCCTGAATGGTGGGAACCCTATTTCATTCTCAGAATGCAGAACCTGAAAAATACTTCCAAGATTAGTTTCAGGCTTTACGATAGCAATACTGTCTGTAGAAGCACAAGTCTTCTGGTTTTACATTGGCAGTGTTATCTGTAGAAGTAATGGGAGAAGTCACAAACCATGCACCTATCAGGGAGGGTAGTGCCATTAGGCAGTAATCAGTAAAAGCAATAAAGAAGGTAGGGGAAAATGGCTGATTAACTTCTAGTTTTTATAATACTTCTGAGACAGGATTCCACCACTCAGGGCTAGGCAGGGAGCCCCCCATTCTCTAGACCCAGGTGAGCTCAGAGGTTAGACCCCCATTTCTAGGCACAAGCAGACTGTCTTCTTAGGGACACTCCCTGTGGGCTCTGATAAGACCATGAACAAAGCAGCCTGTGATGGTTTTTTGGGTGGTTCCACTTTGGATAGGAGCACACACCCTAATCCCTTCTCAGGGACAAAGACTGTAAATGACCTGATAATCTCACCCTAGTGAAGGCGGAACTACACTCATTCATTTGTTAATGTACTCATTATCTACCAACTGCCAGCCAAGTGTAATTCTCTACACTTAAGACCCCTTAGATAAAAAAGCCCATGTGGAGACTCCTGAAAGAGTTCTTCAATTCTTTCCCCCTTCCAGAAGCTCTGATGCTTTATACTTCTTCTTCCTTTCTAACTTCTAATAAAAATTCTATCTTACCAATAGTCTCTGGTCTGTGGGTTCATTCTTTGAATCCCTGAGACCAAGGACCTACTGAAGAGCTAAATTCTGGTTTCACTTCTTATTTTATTAACACTTTTATAAAAAAAAATCATACTTTGATGGCTATGCCTTATGGTTCTAAATTATTTTAATATAGATGGTTTTATTATTGGGTGAAGAGGTTTTATTACCTGTTACTGTCAACAAATACACAGAGATGGGGATAGGTCCACCAGACTTTATTTGTCAGAGGGCTAGGATTCTGAAGAACAGTGAGAGTAGCCTCTACAAGATTGTTCTGTTTTTCCATTTCCAGAATTACAGTTTTATACATAAGAGTTCAAAGCAAAGACCACACCAACCTCTATTTCAAATATTCAGCATGCTTCAGTTACCTATCATAGCATTCCAATTCAATGGTTAATCTCCTAAATCAATCTACCTAATCTACTCAAGATAGGCATCTCCAGGGTGGGAGTTACATTTACAAAACAGTAATAGAAGATGGGGGTGAAGGTCAGACAGGACCTAAACCCCCTGACCAGCTGTGTCCTGTCTGCCCTAGCCTGCCTGACTCCATCTTATTCTCACTGCATGTAGTTTCAGTTTCACTACTCTGAAAAAACTGGAGGAGACAGTCGCCAATAAAGCCATATAGTTTTAAAGGTAATTATCAAGAGTTGTTTACATCAGATGGTTTTTACTATAGAGGATTTTATGTTTATCTAGATATTAAAGATGTGTTTTAAACACTTAGTGTCTTTGTGAAAAAAAATGTATTAAAGCATTGCATGGTGAGTTCCCATGGCATTTTTCTTCTCCCTTCCCTTTCCTTTCCTTTCTCTTTTTTTTTTTTTTTCTTTTCTTTTCTTTCTTCCTTCCTTTCCTTCTTTTTTTTGGAGGCACAAGATGCAATGTTACCTATCTAAATAAAGTTGTTCTCCTTATAAGACAATGATAAACTCCTATGAGCTCATCTTGTAACATCCATTTTTGTCTTCTTTCTAACATCCCCAAACTCCTTTATGAAAAGGCTTAGATTTTTTTCTTTCTCTATGCTCTGAAATATAGATTGCCACCTATTTTCTCTGTGAGAACTTGAGCTATGTGTAAAACAAGTACACTCTAAATTGCTTTATTTTCAAGACTTGGTTTAAATTTAGCTGTCCTTTTAGTTTGTTGAGTTTTGCCAGTCTAATGGTTAGTTTTATTTTTTATTTATTTATTTATTTATTTGAGACAGAGCCTCAAGCTGTCAACCTGGGTAGAGTGCTGTGGCACCACAGCTCACAGCAACCTCCAACTCCTGGGCTCAAGCGATTCTCCTGCCTCCGCCTCCCAAGTAGCTGGGACTACAGGCACCTGCCACAATGCCCAGCTATTTTTTGGTTGCAGCCGTTACTGTTGTTTGGCAGGCCCAGGCTGGATTTGAACCTACCAGCTCAAGTGTATGTGGCTGGCACCTTAGCCACTTGAGCCACAGGCACCAAGCCTTTATTTTATTTTTTAAGATAGAGTCTTACTATGTTGCCCTTGGTAAAATGTAGCAGTGTTACAGCTCACAGCAACCTCAAACTCTTGGATTTAAGTAATTCTCTTTCCTCAGCCTCCTAAGTAGCTGGGACTACAGGCGCCCACCAGAATGCCCAGCTATTTTTTTGTTGCAGTTGTCATTGTTGTTTAGCTAGCCCAGGCAAGGTTCGAACCCACCAACCTCAGAGTATGTGGCTGGCACTATAACCACTGTGCTATGGATGCCAAGCCTATTTTATTTTATTTTTATTGTTTGGATTCATTGGGGGTACAACGAATTAGGTTACACTGATTGCATTTGTTAGATAAAGTCCCTCTTATATTGGTCCCACCCCTAAGAGGTGTGCCATACACCAAGACCTGTCAGTCCTTCCCTCCCCCCTTTCTTCTCCCCCTGCTCCCTCATTCCTCTACCCCCCACTTTGTAGTAGATCATCTACTGCCTTCATATTAAAATTGAGTACATTTGGCTCTTGCTTCTCCATTTTTATGAAGCTTTACTAAGAAGAATGTGTTCCCCCCAATCCAAGTTAATACAAAAGAAGATGTAAAGTCTCTTAGGGACTGAATAGTGTTCCATGGTATATATACAGCACAGCTTGTTAATCTATTTCTGGGTTGATGGGCATTTAGGTTGTTTCCACAATTCAGTGACTATAGATTGAGCTGCAATAAACAGTATAGTGCAAATGTCCTCATGATAAAATGATTTTCTTTTCTTCTGGATAGATGCCTAGTAATGGGATTGCAGGGTCAAAAGGGAGGTCTAATTTGAGTTCTTTGAGGATTCTTCATATTCCTTCCATGCCTAGAGTTTAAAAATAAAAACTATAGAATCTTCACTATTTTCATTTGTATCTTTATTTATACATACATATTTGTCTCTTGTTTATGGTGTGACCACCCAGCCAGGTTCATCTGCCCACTGCCCAAGAGAGAAAGCCAATACCCAGAGACACCAAGGTTTACAGCAGAGAAATACTTTATTCCATATAGCACTAAGCGGAGGAAATTGGAGGAATTTCTCAAATCCACCTTTGCAAGAATGCAGGAGACAGTATTTTTAAGGATAGTTTGATAGGCAGGGGATTAATGAATTTTCTATTTGGCTAAATTTGGGGAAAAATTATAGCAGTCTAGAAATCATCTTCTTGTTTTGCTTCAGTTTGTAGGGGTCATGATCCCAGTAGAGGTTGTTTCTTGGGCAGGTTAGCCAATGCACTAGAATGTGGGTCATGGAAAATATCTTGAAAACTAACTACCTTTAACATTTCAAAAGGTGATGTTATTTACAAGTAAAAGTTAAGAATGGTAACTATCAGGTGTGCCTCCTAGAGTAGCAATTATAGAGAAGCAAACAAGGAGACAGTGACTAACTATTACCAAGCAAACAAGGGGACAATGGCAGATTTTTATCATTATTTCAGCTAAGCCTGTTCCTGTGCAGAGTTATTTTGAGGTCCTTATTCTAGTTGTTGCCTTGAACCCCTTCATCAATCTGCAAAAGCAGTTTTAATGGGGCCAACTTAACTTACAAATGAGTACTCATTAAAAAAAAAAAAATCTAGCCCAAATGATTTTCAAGTCCATGGGACCTTAATAATCTTTAATAAATATAGTTAAATTTAAAATCAATGGAAAAATAAAATTAAAAACATCTTCAAAGTTTTATTTACTTTACCTAACAAATGCAATCAGTGTAACCTGGTTCCCTGTACCCTCAATGAATCCTCAACAATAAAAAATATTATTTAGACATTAAAAAAGATTTAAAAAAATTTTATTTAGACATTTTCAGCTGAACCTATTAATCATGTAGTTCGAATAAGTCAGTTAGTTGTCTGCAAGTCAAATTATTTTCCTCCTAGTTTTTTTAGTAAAATTAGGATTCCCAAGAGTCAACATGGTAAATAACATATGTAATTCTAACTACTAGATATAAAAAAAATTGTATATACAAACAATATGAAGAAAATAAAATTTTGTTTTGGTAACAAGAATTACAAAAACATAAAAATTTGTTTTTTGTTGAAAAAATAATTTTCCCTAGATTAAAGTTTTTAAAATAGGTTTAAATTAAATGAATAAAATGATAGATAAAATGGATCAGAAAGTAGAGAAATATTGTAAAACTTCATACAAATCTTATTCTATGGTTTAATTAATATTAAATAGACTTGTTTGTCAATTTTTATTAAAATTGGCCTTCATATTGCATACACTAATGCAAAAATGAAAATGGACTTTCCCTTTTAAACAAAATTTTTGAGTAAGATTAATAGAGATAATAAAAATTTTATCCATCCTTTTGATAAACTGAAAAAAAAACAAAAAAGAAGGGAGGGAGTTTTCTTTTTTTTCTTTATTAGCTTGTTTTCAGTTTGTCTTTATTAGGTCTTATTTATTTGTGAAACTGAGTCTCTTCTCAGATAAAGAGTAAAATTTTTGCTCTTAAAATATTTAAATTATCACTTTGGCTGAATAAATGGCATTTGTTTTATAGTAAACCTATGATCTTATTTTATGACAAGTGGTTTAGACCTTTGATATTTGACAAACTTCCCAAGATAAAAATTCTAAATTATGTCTTTTTGAACTCAGACTAGGTTTTTTTAAAAAAATAGAGCCATTGAAAGGCCAAGAGAGGAACATCCAGGTTAAATAGTCAAATATGAAATGGTGTTTAATAGTTTTGAGTTATATTTATAGAAACATATTTTTAATATGTATTCCAAAATTGTCTGAGATTCCTAAAATTATGATGTCTTGATGTATATTATCAGTAATAATTATGGTTATTAAGGTAAACCAGATGCCCCCCAATTTTTAACCAAATTTCTTTGTCCATTTTCTCTTTAACCATGACAATTCTAAGACTTTAGTCATCCACACAATTATTGTGTTACTTCGATTCCTCTCAAACAGTGATTTTTAACTGACTACAGTCTAACATTTGCTTCTTTAAGGAAATTTATAGAAAAAGACTTTTATAGGACCTTTAAATACAGATGCAGACAATAACTTAGGATATCACACCATGAGAAGTAAGAAAACTTCTAAGACTTTGTTTAAAAGGTGATGCATTCATGTGGATTACTAACCCAACCTCAAGTAGAAAAAAATTAATAATATGGAACTAAACTACATTTTTTATGAATTTTGCTTAAACATTACTGATTCCTTTAGTATTTAATTTTAAAGTCATGTTTTTTAAAGGAAAACCTTTATGACATATGATTAACAATTGTAATTATGTTCTGCATCATTTTAGTTACAAATTTCTACATAAGAAAAATGACTTCACTGTTCATGTCTTAACTGCATATTAGCTTCTTTCTCTAGCATTTTGCTCAGTTTCAACAGTGTGTTAGTTATTAAAGTCATGACTTGCTTGAAACAAGTGCACTGACAATTACAGAGGAGGAAGAGAGTGGTTGTCTGCAGTGGACACTGGAGAAGAAGAGTCCCTGTAAAGAGATACTCTTTCAGATGAATACCTAGCTTTTCAAAAGCAAATTTATATAAGAGAAGCTGCACATTGTAGTGGAATAATCTGGTTTCTCTCTCCAGCAGATCCTGAGAATGGTTTTGAGTGTTATGTTTGTTTCGAATGTGTTGAATAAGGGTAGAAAAGAGAGTGTTAATATGGGAAAGGAAGGTAGTACATGATAGAAGTTTTCTTAGAGTAGACAGCTGGAGATTAACATTACTGAGTGATTAAACATGATGTTCAGAACTGCCTCCCTGTAGGGCAGATATTGCTGGATTATATAAGTACTACATCCTGAGATTCCTTGGTGGAGGCCCATCCTGTTGATAATTTTTTAGATAATTCTGGACTGTGGGCATAATAGAAGCAAAAAGTTCTAGGAGAAAAATATCCCATAGATAGTGATGCAGATACTAGTTGGGTCAGCCAGTATTTCAAGGGACAAAGACAGGGCAATAATGACCTTGCCTGAGAGTGCAGATGACTGGTAGGGATACTGTGTATGAGATATGAAATCCATTCCCCTCCCTAGGAACAATCACAGCATCAACTAGGCTTAGCAGTTCAGAAAGAATTAAAGGAGGGGTTATGTATCTATAAATACAAACGCACAACATTTGTGTTTATGTATGTGTAGGTGTGTGTTCAGTTATTTTATTTGGACTTGAGTCTAAAATTCTATATTGGGGAAGGTTGTCCTCTTTGACTGAGTGCACAGGTGCACAGCTGCCAGAGGGAGGCACCTGGAGCACTGAGAGAAGAAGGAGACATCTGTCAGCCAGATCAACTCAGGTAATCAGTGGGGTGACATCTTTTTCAACCCAATTGCCTCCACTTCCATGCATCTTCATTTTGAAGCCATTTTTAAGAAATAAACCAACTAACATATGCCAAGTGCTTTTTTTTTGTAGAGACAGAGTCTCTCTCACTTTATCCCCCTTGGTAGAGTGCCGTGGCATCACACAGCTCACAGCAACCTCCAACTCCTGGGCTTAGTGGATTCTCTTGCCACAGCCTCCTGAGTAGCTGGGACCACACGTGCCTGTCACACAGCCTGGCTATTTTTTTGTTGCAGTTTGGCTGGGGCCGGTTTGAACACGCTAGATTCGATATAAGGGGCCGGCACCCTACTCGCTCAGCCACAGGCGCCGCCCACGCCAAACTCTTTAAACTGTGTTTGTTGTTCGCAAGGTAGATAATAAACATTCGTTACTATTTCAAGAGGAAAATTCTGCATAGAAGGTTGTTATACTAAATAAGTTTATCTTTGGTTTGCTCATTTCTTCCCATTTTCCAAATAATCTTTATAGATGACTTTGATATTCAAACATTAAAAAAAAAATCTCCCTATCATCTTTTTTAGTGCTGGTCAAGGGGTTAGCATTTCAAAAGTACTGTGAAGATTTCCTGTGATTTAGTTCCTGGAACAAGCTGAAAGCCTGTAGTTTGATTGCTTTGCTGCTTTGCTGCTTCTTACCTCTGCCATACCAACATATCTCGCCAATAGATGATTAAAGAGCATCATTTAAATACACAAACTTTTCTTTCTCTTTCGATGTTGAATTTTTTCATGGTCAACATTAGGATTCCTTAACATCCAACTCAGCTCCAATGATCTGACCGGGTTCTTCCTGCACAAGCAGATGTCGTGGTATCTTCTCTGCATTGACCTTGGAACATCATTTCTCATGTCAGGTATGTGTGACCGTAGTTACAAAATTTTAAACAAAGGTAATCAGAAAAGGTATTTCATGGATTGACTAATTTGTGGACAGTGCTTTAAGAGAAAAGGACATTGTTAACAGTGGGTATTTTTAGACTTTTCATGTGTATCAGCGCTTTCCACATTCATCTTATTTTCCTTATTCTTGATTCTGTAACTTAGACATGAGTTTGTGAAACTTCTCCAGTGGTTTTAAAAAGGGACTTCGGGGATATCTCTAAACTCTGAGTGAGAATCAAACTGACCTGTTTAACTTGTGAGCAACATAATTTTAGCATGGAAATAGAGAATGCCAAATATTAATGACACAATGCTTAAAAGTTTTGTAAAGTTTATTCTTAGTGTTATGACATCCAAAAATTACACTGATTAACAATTAGACACATTATACTGTTGTTAACACAGCATCACTTCTTCAGACTGTGTTGATGTTAATGTAGAATTTCCTAATGTTAAAATGTTTTAGGGAAAAAGCCTTTAAGGAAATAATTTTGAGTATGAGTATGTGTAATGTTCTTGGAAAAAACTGTTTATGTGTCAAAATTCAGTGTGCTCTGGAGTGAGCCCAGGTCCCCAAGATATTACCCATACATTGGTTGTAGAACCAGTCATTCAAAGTCCAGAATGTTCCTACGCTTTCTCTTCCCTATAATAACTCAACTAACCCTGGGCAGCTAGACCTTTATCAGAGCAGAGCCTGTCCAAGATCAGGAGAAGGCACACTCCTAAGTAATATTATTGTAAAAATAATAGAATATGTTAAGTGAAAGAGCTGGGCCAAAGCATATTCACTTGATTTCTGGCTTGGATACATACTAGGTTTGATACCTTCAGAAAATGAGATTATTATTGGACTCTGTTTTCTCATCTACCTAGTAGTATTATACTATCATCTGAGTCTGTTGAAAGAATGCAAGTAAATACCTATTACATAAGCCCATATAACACAGATTGGTGCTTCTTGATTTATTTTTACCCCAGATCTTATGTTTCTCAGACAATTTAAAAAAACAGTGGTAAGCTGGGCGCAGTGGCTCATGCCTATAATCTTAGCACTTTAGGAGGACAAGGCAGGCAGATCTCCTGAGCTCAGGAGTTCCAGACTAGCCTGAGCAAGAGTGAGAGCTCTTCCTCTACAAAAAAATAGAAAAACTAGCCAGGCGCTGTGGTGGGCACCTATAGTCCCAGCTACTCAGGAAGCTAAGGCAAGAGGATTGCTTGACCCAAGAGTTTGAGCAACCTCAAACAACTTTTGAGCTATGATGCCACAGCACTCTACCAGGGCAATTGAGTGAGATTCTGTCTCAGAAGGAAAAAAGTTGGTAAATCTACATTATTAAGGCAGAGCTGAGACAGAAGAAAATTTATGGATGATCACACTGAAGAAGTTACACAGCACAAAAATGTTGATAGTGGGTGAAGTCCTGATGGAATGTCTTCATCTTGTAGAGTTTTATTTATAAGTTAGCTATTATCAAATGCAAGAACTTTTTGGATGCTACTCACTGAGCTCTGTTTTTAAGAACTTCGGCCCCTGTGTTTTTCCTTTAAGTCATTTTTCTGTTTGTCTTTCTCTACAGTGTTTCAGACCACTCTGTGGAGGTTGATTTCTGGGATCCTAGGACTAATATGCCTTTTGTTGGCGGCTACTTTGGGAATTTTGCTGAACATTCGTAAGTTTTTCTAGATAAGTCTATGCAAAAATCAAAAGTTTAAGAATATAATTTAATTAAAAAAATTTCATTTTATTAAAACCGAGTATGTCCTATTTGATTACTTCATAAACATATGCCTAATTAAGAAAATTTCTAATCATTTCTTTTAACAGTTACTGAACCACATAATGAGTCAACTGTCTCTCCAGGACCCAATAAAGAACTCCAGGAAGGTAAGTTAGACAGTCTTTTTTTTTTTTTTTACATAAAATAGCAAGATGGGGCAGGCGTGGTGGTGCACACCTGTAATCCCACCTGGCGGGTAGCTTGTCTGAGCTCATAGGTTGAAGACCAGCCGGAGAGAGAGTGAGACCTCATCTCTAAAAACAGCCAAGCATTAGGTTCCTATAGTCTCAGCTACTAGGGAGGTTGAGGCAAGAGAATCGCTGAAGCCCAGGAGTTTGAGTTTGCTGTCAGCTATGACGCTACAGCACTCTACCAAGGGTGACAAAGTGAGACTCTGTCTCCAGAAAAAAAAACCATAAAAAAGTAAGATGAAATAAATATTCTACTTGGTAATACACACTTTCCTATTAAGTATAGGGTAGTCTCATTTTATTGTTCTCTAATGTAAATATTATTAAACTATATTGAATGTGCATCATTTATATATTAATAAGGAAATAATTATTAATATATAATTAACAAGAAAAATAGTAGCCTGAAATGACAGCTATGTTTCCAATGTAAGTGCTCATGATTAACTAACAAATAAAAGTCTACAGTAAATATAGCTTACAGTAAATAAAGTCTATAGTAAATAAAGACAGCTTATCCTAAATTACCTGTCTGTGTATAACCTCTACTTTCATATCACTTTACTTTTCTTTTGCTTCTTTTATGATTCAGAATACATGCACAGATCTCTGCAATTCTATGCCTTCCTTATCCAGTGACTGGAACTCTAAGTCCAATTTTTTAGTATATTTTTCCCCAAATTCTCCCCATGTTTTCTCACCATCTTCTGTGATCCTATAGGACTTCATTTATATTTTTTGGCTTAACACTTTCACCACCACTTACAAGGCAAAGATGTGAGTGGCCACAATGTATCATGACTAGTATTACTGTGGATAAGCAGTGATGAAGACATCACTGATGAAGTGTCTCATCAGACCTTAAGCTGATTAATTGGCTTCTTTTTTTTGTTGTTTTTTTAGAGACAGAGTCTAACTTCTTGACTCTCAGTAGAATGCCATGGCGTCACAGCTCACAACCTCCAGCTCTTGGGCTTAGGTTACCCAAGCAACCTTGCCTCAGCCTCCGAGTAGCTGAGACTACAGGCGTCCGCCACAACGCCCAGCTATTTTGTTGTTGTTGTAGTTTGGCCCGGGCCAGTTTGAACCCGCCACCTTCGGTATATGGGGCTGGCACCCTACTCAATGAGCCACAGGCACTGCCCTTATCTTTTATTAATAGTAAAATGTTGAAATCTATATCAGAATTCTTCCATTACACAATATTCTCTTCTGACACAGGAACTAGTCTAAAATATTTTCCTCCTTTAAATCTTTCATTTGTTTAACTTCTATTTACACTATAGTACTGAGCTTTGGGTCACTTCTTTCAGAAAAGGTTCCTCTAATGCCCCCATTGTATATGCTACAATGTGCTGTTTTAACATACTGAATTTCTTTTGTAAACTCACCTAAATACTATAATATATAGTTAATAAATAATTGGAAATTATATAATTCTGAATCTATCCTTGGAACATAATCTTCATAAGCAGAAACTATCATATATAATCTGTTCATATTAATGGCCCCTGAACAGTGGTATAGATAGAAGATTCTTAAAGAATATTTATAGAAAAAATGAATAAATAGAACATTATTTTTATTAAATATTAATAAAAAATTGAAATATCCAATGTTATTTGTGATGTTTTATTTTTCTCTTAGCCTCTGACTGCTGTCATTGCCCAGAGAAGTGGGTTAGGTACCGATGCAACTGTTACTTCATTTCCACTGAAGAGAAAACTTGGGAAGAAAGTAGGAAGTTCTGTGTTTCTCATAATTCCAGTTTACTTCAGCTTCAAAACGAAGATGAACTGGCATGTACTTGAATCTAGCCTCCTATATTTTCCTTGCTCTGGATAGAAAAATATCTAAATAAGCTAAACACTTCGATTCAAGTCTTTAATCAGATTATAGGCAGTCTCCAGGTTATGAACAAGATAGGTTCTGTATGTTTATTCTTAGCTAAATCCATTGCAAGTTGGAACATGTACCGATTATCTCCGCTTATAAATGAGCCACATGTCAGTGGTATGTTTGTAGCTCAGGGACTCTATACGGTAAATAGAACTCATGACCTATCAATTCCATGTACCTTAAAATGATCATTGTAAAACCCACATAAAATTCCTCAGAGAATTACATTTTAGAGATAAAAATTAAGATAGGTGACAGAAGAAGTACAAGTAACTTCTCAGGGAAAATTCAAAGAAGAAATAATGGGTCATTATCTTGGACTTAGCAATTTTTACTTCCTTTAATGGAATTTATAATTTCTTTTGTAGCTATACTGCTTTTGGCTAGGATCTTTCTAGGATATAATATGAAACAAGTATGGAAAGGATAATCATAGAAATTGCCCATTTCTTGGCTCAGCACCTGCAGCTCAAGCAGCTAGGGTGCCAGCCCTAGCATTGTGGTGGGCACCTGTAGTCCCAACTATTTGGGAAGCTGAGGCAAGAGAATCACTTAAGCCCAAGTGTTTGAGCTTGCTGTGAGCTGTGATGCCACAGCACTCTGCCCAGGGCGACAGCTTAAGACTCTATCTCAAAAAAAAGAAAAAATTGCCCACTTCTTAAGAAAAAGTGAATAATGTCTCCAGTTTCTTGCAATGTTTGTGCTGAGTTGAGGTTGAGTAGGTTATAAGGCTGGGATTCATCCTTCATGATAGTGTTAATTTAGGATCAAATTTGATCAGGGATCCCCTGTGAAGGAAGCTACCGTGAAAACTATCTTCCTTTTAAGCTTTCTTTTTCCTTCAAGAAGTAAGATTGTGTGGTATTTTTTTCCATAAATAAATGGGCCTGATAAATGAGAAATTTCAGGCATCTGACTAAACTTTCTAAATTGACAATTAAAAGTAATTTGTATGATGGACAAGCTGAATCTTACTCTGAACACTGATGTCCTTAAAAAGATGTTATGCCCCCAAAATATTCAAATCAGCTAATATGTTTGTTTCTGACTCTAAGCAGGCTTTTATGCTCTCCAATCAACACTTTTACTGGATTGGACTCACTTACGATGAAAAACGTGCTGCCTGGTTTTGGGAGGATGGTTCTCCTTTTTTGCAGGATTTGTAAGTTTCCAGTAGTCAAGGCCTTTTTTGACCTTTGCAAATTTATCCTTAGATCTGACTAGTGAAGGTAGCATCTAGGAGCACTGAAACTGAAATAATCTGCCTAGGGCATGAGCATACAGAAAAAGGAGAAGGTGCAACAAAAGAACAATTTTGCTCTAAGTTTATGCTCAAGGACATTAAAGTTAGTGTGGTTGTGACTATAAAAGATTTTGTGACATAAGTTTTAGTTTTGCCCTAGTAAAAACACTTGGAGATAAGCGCGTGTACAGACAGGTGCTCACGTGCACAAGGGCAATCCAGAGAAAATGTTTGTCCATTATATTTTATTCTGGTGAAGCCCAATATTCTCAGCATCCTCTCATCTTTTAAATATTCTGGGCTTATTTTTCTATATATTTATAATGTTTGAATTTCATTTTTACATATAAACGTGGGATTTTCAGTATCACACAATGTGAGAGTTTATGCTCTAGTTGTTCTCCTAGACTAGATCAGATAATACATTTTTCTTTTTTTTTTTTGAGACAGAGTTTCACTATGTCATCACAGTTCACAGCAACCTCAAACTCTTGGGCTTAAGCGATTCTCTTGCCTCAGCTCCCCAAGTTGCTAGAGCTAAAGGCACCTGCCAAATGCCCAGCTATTTTGGTTGCAGCTGTCATTGTTGCCTCCCTTGCCCAGGCCAGGTTTGAACCCACCAGCCTGGTCAGCACCATAACCACTGTGCCTTGGGCAGTGAGCCCAGATAATACATCTTAAATAAAACAGAAGTAAAAAATTGCACACGTCAAACCATTAGTGACAACGGCAAAACTAAAAAAATCCCTGGCTTCAGTACTACTGATTAGTGAGGGAATAACTGACTATTGTGGAATATTGTATTCTTGGAAACATGAAAATTGTGGTTATTGAAAGAAAAAAATTTCAACATTTTAATATCTCATTTAAGTGCCCTTAAAAGTTCTATACTTTAATAGAAAAAAATCATCCCTGAACATTCTCACTTCTTTTTTCCATATGTGAATATTTTCTTTTATATTACAGATTTCCATCAATTAAACCTTCAGATACAAAAACCTGTGTATTATATTTGGCAACGAAACGTAGTATTGATGAATCTTGTGAACAAACAAATCGTTACATCTGTAAAAGACAGCTCATTTAACTGTTTCTTGAGGCAAAGTGGGGACTAAGGATCCAGGATTACTAAGAATGGTACTTTTACCTCCTATTATTACTAATTACCTATTTCTTAGCTATGTAAAATGCTTCATACTGTCTTTTCATATAATTTTCATACATTTGAAGCCATGTATTTTAAAATTGATGAAATTTGTATACTTATATCTGAAATTATAAAGTATAAAGAATTTAATGAATACTTTGATGTAATGCATATGGTCAACATAAAATTCAGTATAGTTTTATTGCATATTTATGTGGTTTTGCTTACATTCTTAGAAATTCTTTTGGTAAAAGTTCAAAATTTAAATAATTTTAAATTGTTAAAATAATATCAATCAACATCACCCCAATCCTTAGTGTGACATACTAAATTGGGAAGTTACAATCTCACCTCACTTTTCTGGAAGTAAAGATAATGCTAATCTTCTTTATTGATATCTATATGTTTTCATAGAGAGTCAAAAGTGCCATATGATGATTTTCTTGTAACATCTTGCTTCAGAGAAGAACACATTTTTATGCTTATGCATGAGTAAAAGAGTCTTTTACATGCATGACCATGATCTCATTCTGTTTCTACAAGTTATGTGTCTACTACTGAAAAATTCCTGTTTAGAGGGAGGGGGCACTAGATTTCACTGAGGTGTTTTGGAACGTATGAAAGAAGGGATAGGGACAACCAGGAGTTCCAATACCCATTACTTGGATGGGATCTTCCTGACCTCACAGCTATAAAAAAACCACTTCATTTTATAACTTTTGTATATACATCCTAAGAAATTTATATTGACAACTCCATTTCCTTTATAGCTTTATATTTCAATTAAATGATAATAATGAAAAAACAAAGATGATTTTTTATATTCAAAGACCCAAAAAAGGAAAGGCCCTTCTAAATTTTATTTATCAAAATATAAATAGGACTATGAACTGAACACTTCACATTCTTGTATGAAGACTGACTTGGGAAAAAATGCACTTAAGTTACATAATGTAACACACAGAATAGAATAGAATAACTTTCATTTTCTTTTTTTTATTTTTTTGTTTTTATTAAATCATAACTGTACATTTATGAGGTTCAGTGTACTGATTTGACACACAATATGAAATGCTTACACTGAACTAAGTAACACATCCATCACATTTATACTCTTTTCTTAATAGTTTTGAAATGTACCATTGCATCATGTACATTAGATGAGTTCCCCCCTAAATACCTCCCTCCTCCCACCTCTATGCTCCCCTCCCCCCTCTCTCTTCCCTTCTACTTTCTGGACTATAGTTATGTTTTAACAATAATATGAATGTGTATTTGATTATATATTGATTTCATAGTAGTATTGAGTACATTGGATACTTTTCTTCCATTCTGGAGATACTTTTCTAAGAAGGATATGTTCCAGCTCCATCCAGGTGAACATAAAAGATGTGAAGTCTCCATCTTTTCTTATGGTTGCATAGCATTCCATGGTGTACATATACCATAATTTGTTAATCCATTCATGGGTAAATGGGCACTTGGGCTGTTTCCACATCTTGGCAATTATGAATTGGGCTGCAATAAACATTCTGGTACAAATGTCTTTGTTGTAAAATAATTTTTGATCATCTGGGTATATACCTATTAGAGGAATGGCAGGATCAAACAGTAGGTCTACTTTTAATTCCTTGAGTACTCTCCATACTTCTTTTCTAAAAAGGTCATATTAGCTTGATTCCTACCAGCAGTGTAGAAGTGTTCCCTTCCCTCTGCATCAACACCAACATCTGGCTGTGGGTTTGCTGTAGATGGCCTCTATCAGTTTAAGAAATGTCCCTTCTATGCCTATTTTTTAAGTGTTCTGATCATGAAAGGATAGTGGATATTATCAAAAGCTTTTTCTGCATCAATTGGGAGCATCATATGGTCTTTGTTTCATTTTATTGATGCGATGTATTATCTTGGTAGATTTGTGTATGTTTTACCAACCCTATAACCCTGGAATAAAACCAACTTCATCGTGGTGTATAATTTTTTTGATGTGTTGTTGAATTCTGTTTGCTAAGATCTTATTGAATATTTTTGCATCAATATTCAGTAATAATATTGTTCTATAATTTTCTTTCTTTGTTGAATCCTTTTCTGGTTTGGGGATCAGGGTGGCATTTGCTTTATAGAATGTGTGGGAAGAATTCCTTCTTTTTCTATGCTTTGGAAAAGGTTGTATAATAGAGGTACTAGTTCTCTCGAAAAATTTGATAGAATTTGGATGTGAAGCCATCTGGTCCTGGACTTTTCTTTTTTGGGGAGAGTTTGTATTGTTGATGCTATTTCAATGATTGATACAGGTCTCTTTAAGATTTCTAATTCTGATTGAGTCTAGGAAAGTGACGTGCTTCCAGATATTGGTCCATTTCCTTCAGATTTTTGTATTTCTGGGAATAGAGTTTTTGGTAGTAAATATTGATGATTTTTTTTAATCTCTGAGGTGTATCTTGTTATTTCTCCTTTATCATGTCTGATAGAAGAGTTTAGATATTTCACTATTCTGTTTCTGGTTAGGTTGGGCAAAGTTTATCAATTTTATTAATCTTTTCAGAAAATCAACTTTTTGTTTTTTTGATCTTCTGAATGATTTTTTAGTTTTCCAGTTCATTTAATTCTGCCCTAATTTTGGTTATTTCTTTTCTTCTGCTGGGTTTGGGTTTGGAATGTTCTTCCTTTTCCAAGTACTTGAGAAGATCCATTAACTTGTTTGCTTCCTCTCTTTCTGTTTTCTTGATAAAGGCTTCTAATGCTATAAATTTTCCTCTTATGACTGCCTTTACATTATCCCACAGGTTTTGGGATATTCATTATCATGTTCTTCCAAAAATTTGGTGATTTCTTTCTTAATCTCATCTTTGAACCAGCTATTATTCAGTTTAAGATTATTTAGTTTCCATGACTTTGTTTGAGTGTGAAGATTCCTGTTGCTGTTGAGTTCAACTTTTATTCCTTGGTGTTCTGAGGTGATACAAGGAATAATTTCTATTCTTTTAAAGTTGCTGAGGTTAGACTTATGTCCTAAGATATTTTCTATTTTGGAAGATGAACCATGGGCTGATGAGAAGAATATATGTTCAGTTTTATTAGGTTGACATGTTTTGTAGAGGTCTGTTAAGTCCATTTGTTCTAGAATAAATTTTAAATCTAATATTTCTTTGTTTAATTTCTTCTTGGAGGACCTATCCAAGACTGTCAAAGGGGTGTTAAAATCTCAACTGTAGTATAGGAACATATCAAGTATGTTCAGATCCATTAGGGTTTGCTTTACAAAATGAGGAACATTCTGGTAGAGTGCATAATTGTTAATTATCAAAATCTTTTCATGTGGGGTGTTTCTCTTGACAAATATGTAGTGATCATCCTTATCTTTCTTTATCTTTGTGGGTTTAAGTCCAATTGTATCTGCAACTAAAATTGCAACCCCTGCTTTTTTCTGGTTTCCATTTGCCTGTATTATAGAAGTCCATCCTTTCACCTTGAATCTATATTTATCCTTTAAGGTAAGGTGAGATTCTTGTATTCAGCAGACATTTGTCTGAGTTTATGTATCCAGTCAGCCAACCTGTGCCACATTAGAGGACAGTTTAAATCATTCACATTAATTGAGAGGATTCATAAGCCTGGTAGTGTCTTGGGTGTCATGTTTTTCAAAAGTCTAGTGGACATTTATAATCCTTTCCCCACTGTGGAAGTTGGGTTTTGTTCAAAAATTTCTGAGTGAGTTTATTTTGGTGGTAGAGCATTGTGCTGGTCATTGTGGAGGATGGGTCTGAGAATATCCTGGAGAGCGAGTTTAATTACGAAAAATTTCTTCAGCGTGTGGGTGTTATTAAAATATTTGATTTCTCCATCACAAATGAAACTCAGTTTAGCTGGATACAGGATCATGGATTTAAAGTTGTATTGTTTTAGAGGATTGAAGGTCAATGACTATCCTCTTCTGGCTTGAAACATTTTGGCTGAAAGATCTATAGTCATTCTGATATTTTACCTTTTGTAGGTGATGCTTTTCTTACATCTGGCCACTTGCAGAATTTTCTCCTTCATCTTAACTTTGACAAAGTTAATCACAATGTGTCTAGAGGATGCTTTATTTGGATTGAGTCTTGCTGGGGTTCTGAAACTGTCTACTGTCTGGATTTCTGTATCTCTTCCCATGCTTGGGAAACTGTCCTCCGTAATCTCTTGGAGTAGAGCATCTATACCTTTAGGACCATCCTCTTCTCCTTCAGGAATCCCTCTTAGATGAATTCTTGATCTTTTGGAGTGATCCCAGAACTCTCTCGGGGAATGATCAGTTTTGCTCTCCATTTCTCTGTCTCTTTGAGCATTTGGGAACATTCAAAAGCTTTGTCATCAATTTCAGAGATCCTTTCTTCTCCCTGGTCAACTTTATTACTGAGGGAATCTACTGTATTTTGGAGCTCTTCAAATAACTTTTTCATTTCCTTGAGCTCTGCTATCTCTTTTCTCATTATGTCCATATTGTTGTTGACTTTATCTTTGAATTCATTAATTTCTTGAGAAAACTTTAGAACTACTCTTTGGAATTCAATTTCTATCTTTTTTTCCATTCTATTTATCTTATTGGCATACATATTCTGAATTTGATTTCTGACATTTCAACCATTTGCTATGCATGGCATCTTCAGTTGTATCTCCTTTGTCATTCTTTGGGGGGTGTTGATCTACTCTGATTATTCACATTTTCAGAGTTTTTCAGTTGGTTCCACCCCATGTTTATTGACCAACGTTTTGTTATTAGAACTGGTAGGGTGAGATGAATTGGGGTTCCCAGGAAGTAGAGATAATCAGCCCCTTTCAAAGTGCTAGGCTTTATAATTGTGGCTTATCCCCTACCACTTTACAAAGTCCCCTTTCAGAGTTTTTGCCAGAGACTCTGAGGACCTACTTGGTGAGCTAGTACAAACTGGCTCTGTTTTGAAATCAGCCAAACTCTACCATATCCTATGAAGCCATGGTATTAGGTTTAAATCTTAGCTGTGGGTACAGACAGCTGTGGCCCCATGCCCCTACCCTTTAGTTCTTTTCTGCTACAGAACTTCCAACATCAACCTCAGGTTGTCCCTGGGTGGACAAGATGCAAGTTCCTAACTGTCTTGGGCAGTACAAACTCTTCTTAACAGAGAGGGATCCAAAGGTCTCCAACAGCTCAATTGGAGTCAGGGGTCCACAAGTTGGAAGATCCTCAAAGCGTGAAACTTAGTGAAAGAAAGTCAATCTCATAAGAGGATTCTATGTATATAACTTTCTCAAAATGACAAAACTACAGATCTGGAGGACAGATTAGTGATTGCCACCAGGGGCCAGGGGTGAAGTCAGGATGGTGAAACACTCTACAGTAGTGATGGTAGTGATTACAGTATAGTATACATGAGGTCAAATTGCAGAGAACTCACACACACACACAAAATGAATACATGTTCAAAATGTGAAAACTGAATGAGGTCTATCATCTAGCAATAATGCTCAGTCCCATTTCCATGGTTTTGATAATGTATTGCTCTTATATGAGGTGTCACCAATAGGAGAAGATGAGTGGAAGGCTCACCAACAGACTCTTTCTGCTTTTTGCAACTTTGGGCAAATCTAAAATCATTTCAAATAAAAAGTTAAGAAAAGTAGCAGCAAAAAGATTGGGAGCAGCCCAGCATCTACCCACAGGGGGACTCGTCGAACAAACCATAGTACATCCTACTTTGCCCTGGTGGCAACCATGAAAACATAGGACTGTGTCTATGTGGTTAAGGTTCCAGGACAGCAGAGAAGGCACTTCCTACTGTCACAGAAAGAAGAGAAACAAGAATGGACCATAGACACATATTTCCTTCTTTTTATAGGAGAAACAGGAAGGACAACTCAGAAGCTAAGGCAAATGGTTATCTCTAGGTAATGAATGGGAAGTTAAAAGACTAGATAGGAGCAAGACTGCATTGAGGAAGACTTTAGTTTTAAGGTCTTAATTGTATAAATCCTGACATTATCAACATCTTCAATTAAATTAAAAGAACGGAACCCCCCAAACTGTAACACAAATAAATCTAAAGCATATCAATTTGATACTATAACCACACAGGAGATAATTAACTAACTTTCAAATAAAATACTTTGACTATATTCCTCAGTGATTTCTATCCTGACTGCCAAAACAAGTGCAAAGAAAACTGAACTTTCATGTGATAATGGAGGAGCAGGATACTCAAGAGAAAGACAAAGTATCACATTGAAATTCGCATACGGTCAGTGAAATCCATGAGAACACAATCCAATTTAAAACTGGGCAAGTTACTGAAAGCTGCATCTTACCCCTAGGAGTCAAACACTTTATAAATGTTCTCACTCGCTTATCAATACAACTATATAAGCCAGGCACTATTTTCATTCCATTTTCTCAGAGAAGAGTGAGGCAGAAGGTGGCTAAATGAGTGCTCAAGGCTACCCAGCTAAGACAGAACCAGGCAGTGAAAGGTGTGGAATCTACCCACAAGTACAACACCTGTTTTTCTGACCTGTGACTACCATGCAGAAACAGGGGAATTGAGGGGAAGGTGGCCACAGTCCTGGATGAAGAAGGAAAGGGAGAAAATCAAACCTCCTTAGATTTTAGCCCTGATCACCTTCCCTCAAAGCTCTGCACTCAAGCTTCATCCTCAGTTCTGTCTCTTCTCCAATCCCAGATGGTTCCCAACTGTTTGATTCTTGCTTCACGTCAACTTCTTTTTGTTATTGTTATTTTTTAATCTGGTCTTTTTTTATGATTGTGTTAGGATGTTAGCTTCAATTTGCAGTGCTTTTTGCAGTCTTCATCAGTTTTATGGTTATTCATTCTAGAGTGCACAAATTTTATAGCAAAAACTATATTTTTACATTCACTGAATTTTTTAACAAGGTTTCATGTAGAGTGTGTTGTTGTTTTCTGAGTCTCTTTTATTCTTGTGGACAAGGTTTCTAGCTCTAGAGCTCCCTCTTTGGTCCATTCGGCCCAGTTTTGTGCAGATTCCTAAATAGGTGGGGTTGATGGTGGCTGAAGGATGTGGCAAAGGGTTGGAATGTCTTTGTTCTCTTTGCTTTGTGCAAGATTCTTAAGTTCTTTTATTATTTGTTTTCATGGTCGTATTTCTAAGAGGTGCCATCTCTCTTTATTGTCTGCTTCTCCCACAGAAACAATTTTTTGGCAAGTTTCCCACATCTGATCTCACATTTTCAATGTTTTCCCAGTGTTGTGAAATACCAAGTTCTAAACTGTGTTCAGCATTCTGGCATTTATCTTTGCAGTTTTAGATTTATGTCTGAGTCAATTGATGCCCTTTATTCTTTTCTTTTTCACATATGTTTTAAAGATTAATCTCCTAGCCTACACCAGAAGTATTTAATGGTAGTTTGCAGCCAGAGCTCTGTTGAATTTTTTTTCTCTATGTACAGATAATTTGAGGGTTTTGGTACTCTGTGTCTCCTGGAGATGCTGAAAGTGCAGAGTATTTTCTGTCTATATATACAGTGAAAACTTATTCAACTTTAAAAAATAAAATGCTAAAATACATAATGACATGGATGAACCTCAAGTTCATTATGTTAAATGAAATTAGCAAGTCACACAAGGATAAACTTGGCATGATTCCACTTATATACGGTACGTAAAGTCATCAAGCTTATGGAATTATAGCATAAAATGATGATTGCTAAGGTTGGGGAGAGAGGGAAACTGGGAAGTAGCTAGATGAAGAGCATAAAGTCTCAATTATGCAAGCTGAACAAATTCTAGAGATCTATCATAATACATTGCACCTATCATTAATAATACTTTATTCCATACTTCAAAATTGTTAAGAGGATAGTTTTCATGTTAAATATCCTTACTATAATAAAACTACTTAAAAATAGCAAATTGGGTGCAAAAATACGTAAAAAGAACACATATCATGAACAACTGACATTTATCCCAATAATGGTTACTTAATATTAGAAAGTAAATTAACATATTTATAAACCATGGGTGTGAAAGGATATGATCTCAATAGATAGAATAAATCATTTAGTATAAATATATACACACCCTAATATTTTCCATCAAATTAGAAATAGGAGATTTTTCTCAACCTGATAAAGGCCATTCATGAAAATACTAGAGTTAAGATTATGTACAAAGATAACAAATTGAGTGTTTATCCTATAAGATAAATAGCTACACAAAGATGTCTATGCTTAAAGCTGATATTCAACTTTGTATTGAATGTTCTAGTGATGGTGATTAGGCAAGAAAAAGAAAGAAAGGCGTTCAGTGTTTTTAAAAAGGAGACAAAGCTGTCTTTATTCATCTTAGCAGAGAATCCAGTGGAATCTAAAATAAGTAAGTTTAGACAGGTTGCAAGATTAAAGATTCATATTAAATCAATTATAATTGCAAATAAAAAAATAAAAAATTGAATTTGGGGAATACAATTTATAATAACTAAAAAAATAGAATACTTGAGGAAATCTCATCAAAATGTGAACCTGAATACTAAAAACTATAAAATATTGCTGAATGTAATTTATATATATTGAGGTACAAGACATATACTTTGGTTAAGGATAGAAAGACTCAGAAATAAAAAGGAATTAACTATTTAATACACTTAACATGGATGAATATGAAAATAATTATGTCAAGTGAAAAATCAAATATCAGATGTACACACTGTGTGACTTTGTATAAAACAGTAGAAAATAGGTACCTACAGCAATAGAATACAGTGTACTACTTATCTATGGGTAATGAGGGAGGAAGAAGAAAGTATTACCCAGAGGCAAAATGACACTTTTTGAGGGTACATATGTTCTTCATATTGTTGAGGTGGTGGTTTCACATATAGGTAGATATAGAAATATACCATATTTCTCATTTTGTAGGAAACAGGGTCATGCTGTGTTCCCCAGGCTGAGGTGCAGTGGCACCATCATAGCTCACTGAAAGTTCCTCATCTTGGGCTCAAGCACTCCTCCTGCTTTAATCTTCTAAGCAGCAGGGACTACATGTGCACACCACCACAGCCAGCTAAGTTTTCTTATTTATTTATTTATGTATTTATTTATTTTTGTAATGTTGCTCTGTTACCCAGGCTGACCTCTAATGATCCTCCCACATTGGCCCCCCAGAGTACCTGGATTACAGGCATAAGCTATCACATTCAGCCCAAGTATGTGAACTTTATTGTATGTCGGTTATACCACTACAAAGCTATTAAAAATAAATAATGTCTAAAAATCATAAAAACAAGCCCTAAAGAGGAGAGGATATAAAAAATGAAAAGAACAATAAGGAGAAGTATCATTAGTCATTAGGGAAATGGAAAATTAAATGTACAACTACACACAAAGACATACCATCTAGAAGGTCTTTAGACAAAAATAAATGATAATAATGTGTGCCGGGCAAGGATGGGAACTAACACACTCATATAAACAATTGGGGAGATTAGAAACAAATTTATATTTATATTTTAAAAATTTTAAATTATTATCTAAAGCAGCTGTTCTCAATCTTCAGGTTGTGACACACAGGAACTGTATTAAAGGGTTTTGGCAGTAGGATGATTGAGAACCACTGATGTAAAGGAATTAAATATACACTCACCTATGACTTAGAAATTCAACCCTTAGACACATAAAAGCTTCTGAACTGCAAAGGACACAGTCAACAAAGCAAACAGACAAACTTCAGAATGGAAGAAAATATTCACATGCTATAAATTGGACAAATAGGGAAGCAGCTTCGACAGAGGCTCCTATCCAAAAGGAAAGATAACCTCCAGAAACTGCCCAATTGAGCCAAACACTGGGTGCCCAGCCAAGAGACAGAAGTAATAATTGTAGGTCACCTCTGCTGAGACAAGCTGCGATTCTAAGAAACCAAGCTTAGGCAGAAAAATTGAACTGAAGTTTTCCACCATTCTGAACTTCCAATACACTCTTCCCCACTTACCTGACGCACCAGAAGTCTGACCCCAGCTGAAACTGAGGGAGGAGGTTTTGAGCCACTCCCACCCTCCCAGTATACTGGACCAGGTGTCCCACCAGATAAGAGACATGGGGCCTCACCAAGCCTCTGCCGGTCCCCAGGCCAAGGACTCGAACTGAAACCACAGGGTTCTGCTCTGTACTCCACCTAGCATGCCAACCGCTGTGGCCAGGGACTCCGTGGAGACCCCCCACGCGGCTCCGATCTGTGCCCCACCAGGACCCGCCCACTACCAGCAGTGGCCAGGAACTCCACCGGGACCCCCGTGCAGCCCAAATAGGTGCCCCACGGGGCCTCGTCCTGACACTAGCCACAGCCAGGAACTCTGCCGGGACTCCCACGCACCTCCCATCCGTGCTCCAACAGGTGTTGGCCCTCCGCCTACAGCGGCCAGGGTCTCTGCCAAGATGCCTGCGTGGCTCCAATCCATGCTCCACCAGGTTTCGGCAGAGCGGCCAGCGACTCCGCCAGCCTCGGTCTGCCATCCGCCTTGGACAGGGACCCTGCCAGGACCCTTGTGTCCCTTCGATCACCCCCTGCCTGGATTTGGCCCCTGCTTACAGCAGCCAGGGACTCCAATGGGCCTTAGCTCCCCGTTCTCCATGGCCAGGGACACCACAAGGATCGCCCTTCGGCTCTGATCGACATCCCGCCAAGACTTGGCCTTTTACGGGAGCAGCCAAGGACTCCTCCAGGCCTCAGCTAACCACCTGTCATGGCCAGGGACTCTGCCGGGTTCCCCGCGCAGCTCTTATCTGCACCACACCAGACCTCAGCCTGCTGCATGCAGTGGCCAGGGACTGTGCTGGACCTCAACACACAAACCGCTGCAGCCAGGGACTCAACTGGGACTCCTGTGGGGCTTCGATTTGCATCCTGCCGGATTTCTGTTGGGCAACCGCAGTGGCCAGGGACTGTGACGAGAAGCTCAAGAGGCTCTGTGCTGTCCCGTGTGGGGACCCCCGCTAAGCTCCATGCCATAGCTGGTCAGGCCTCCTCCTGCTGCCCACACTAGCCAGGGACTCCACTGGAAACCTGCCAAACCTCCACCAGCGTGCCCAGGCCAGGAACTTTGGGAGCTGGGCACAACTCATATCCTCCCCTATACTCTCTGCCTCTGCCCTGGCCAGGGACTCAGGAAGGCACGCAATCCATGCCCTCCCTCCAGAGCCCTCCTCCCAGCCAGAGACTGCTGGAGGCACAGGCTCCCTTTGGAAAGGCCACCAGGACTGGGCACTCCCAGAAGTGTGAGTCCTACGTCTGGAGCTGTTCCCACAGCCAGAACTCCCTGGCTGGGGCAGTCACAGAGGAGCTACACAAGGTCACTCCCTACAAAGATCCAGCAACAACAGAGGGATCCTGCCTGGGTCTGATCTGGGAGAGACACCTCCCCAACTCTGAGGACAGTCATAGGCAATGGTGAAAAATAATCATGAGGATGAATCAACAAAAAACTCAGGCAATATGAATAATCAGAGTAGATCAACTCCCCCAAGGAACGACAAGGTAGATGCAGCACAAGATCCCTTGCATAAGCAAATGGCTGAAGTGTCAGAAATCGAATTCAGAGTCTGGATAGTAAATAAGATCAGTGGAATGGAGGAAAAGATGGAATTAGAATTTCAAGAAGTAATCCAAGAGATAACCCAAAAGATGTCTCAAGAATTTAATGAATTCAAAGACAAAATGACCAAAGATTTTGACACATTGAGACAAGAAGTTGCAGCCCTCAAAGATGTGAGAAATACAGTAGAATCCCTCAGTAACAGAATGGGACAAGCAGAAGAAAGGATTTCTGACGTGGAAGATGAAGCTTTCGAACACTCCCAAACTTCCAAAGAGGAAGAGAAATGGAAGGCTAAATGGATCATTCTCTCAGACAGCTCAGAGATAATGCAAACAAAACCAATATTCGTCTCATAGGGATACCTGAAAATGATGAAGTGGTGTCAGAAGGCACAGAGTCTCTTCTTTATGAGATTATGAAAGAGAACTTTCCAGACATGCCAAGAGATTCTGAAATTCAGATAGCAGACAGGTTCAGAACCCCAGCAAGATTCAACCCGAATAAGACATCCCCCAGACACATCATTATTAACTTCACTAAATTTAATTTGAAGGAGAAAACTCTGAAAGTAGCCATATATAAGAAATTCATCACCTACAAGGGGAAGAATATTAGAACAAATGCAGATTTCTTTGATCTGATCTTTCAAGCTAGAAGAGACTGGTCATTGATTTTAATCTCCTAAAACAAAAGAACTTTCAACCCAGGATCCTGTATCCAGCTAAACTGAGTTTCATTTATGATGGAGAAATTAAATACTTTAATAACATCCACATGTTGAAGAAATTTGCCATAACTAAACCAGCTCTCCAGCATATCTTCAGACCTATCCTCCATAATGACCAGCATAATTCTCCACCACAAAAATAAACTCACCCAGAAACATTTTATCAAATTCCAATTTCCACAGTGATGAAAGGATTAAAAATGTCCATGGGACTTCCTAAAGATTTGTCATTATTTTCAATTAATGTGAATGGTTTAAATTGTCCTCTAAAGAGGCATAGGTTGGCTGACTGGATACAAAAACTCAGGCCAGATATTTGCTGCATACAAGAATCTCATCTCACCTTAAAAGATAAATTTAGACTCAAGGTGAAGGGATGGTCATCAATATTCCAGGCAAATGGAAAACAGAAAAAAGCAGGCGTTGCAATCTTATTGGCAGATACAATAGGCTTTAAACCAACCAAACCAAGGAAGGATAAAAACGGACATTTCATATTTGTTAATGGTGCTACTCAATATGAGGAGATTTCAATTATTAATATTTAAGCACCCAACCAGAATGCACCTCAATTTATAAGAAAAACTCTAATAGACATGAGTAACTTGATTTCTTCCAGCTCCATAGTAGTTGGAGATTTTAATACTCCTTTAGCAGTGTTGGATAGATCCTCCAA
>CAUYON010098604.1:0-47838 GCA_963573935.1 Arctocebus calabarensis | reverse complement strand
ATTATTTCTGGCCCTTTCTCTATCTCTTTTCCTTCTGAGACTCCTATTATGTTGGTATGGTTAATCGTGTCCCACGGGTCTTTGAGACTCCATGCATTTTTTTCATTCTTTTTCCTTTTTGTTTCTCAGGCTTGGGTAATGACCACTGACCTGTATTGCTGATTTTTTCTTCTGCCAACTCAAATCTATTATTGTGTCCTCTAGTGAATTCCTCATTTCATTTATTATACTCTTACTTCCAGATTTTCTACTTTTTAAATTTTTTTTTTTTTTTTTGAGACAGAGCCTCAAGCTTGTCACCCTGGATAGAGTGCTGTGGCATCACAGCTCACAGCAGCCTCCAATTCCTGGGCTCAAGCAAGTCTCTTGCCTCCACTTCCCAAGTAGCTGGGACTACAGGTGCCCACCACAATGCCTGGCCATTTTTTGGTTGTAGCCATTATTGTTGTTTGGCGGGCCCGGGCTGGATTCAAACCCGCCAGCTCAGGTGTATATGGCTGGTGCCTTAGCCCGTTGAGCCACAGGCGCCGAGCCATAGATTTTCTACTTTTTAAACATAATTTCTATCTCTTTATTAATGTTCTTTATTTGGTGAACCATACTTCTGATACTTTTCTTTAGTGCTTTGTGCATAGTTTCCATTAGTTCTTTGAATATATTTAATACACTTGATTTTAAGTCTTAATCTAGTAAGTCCAGTGTTTGCACTTCTATAGCTATTTCTATTGACTGTCTTTTTCTCCTGTCCTTTTATCAACCATAATTCTCAATGTCTCATTTCTTTGCATGTCTCATGATTTCTGTTAAAAACTAAACATTTAAATTATATTATGTTCATCTATGAAAGTATGATTCTCTATCCTCTTCAGTGTTTGTTGTTATTGCTATTTGTTTTCTGAATGACTCTGGTGAACTAATTCTATAAAGTCTGTATTCTTTGTTTGTCGTGGCTACTAAAGTCTCTGTTGGTGGTGTTAGTGGTCTTCTAATGATTGGATAAAGATTTCTATTCCTAGGAATAAGTTTGAGAATTGTGTAATATCTCTGTGATGTAAAACTTGAGATATTTTGAGCTATTCTTTGTTGTTGTCTTTGAACAATAAAGAAAATTTCTTAATATTTTTGGATTAGGAGATTCAATATAATATAGATACCAATGTTATTAAAATTACTGGTTAATTTTAATTGCTATTGCATAGTTGTACTACAATACCAAGATGATGATGAGAGATCTAGGCAATCCGAATCTTGATTTTTGTATAGAAAACAAGTAAAGAAAATTCTGAATAAGAATAATAACATTATACAGTGACAAAAATCAAACCAATGTGATAATGACAAATGATTGAATAAATCAATGAAGTAAAAATAAAAGTGCAGAAACATTTCAATGAACATAAATAGCATGTCAAAATCAGAGAAGAAAATCTGTATTACTTAACAGATTATGTTTGGAATAAAGGACAACCATGTGGAAACAAATGATAATAATGTTAGAGTGGCAAGAATTTTAAGTAACATATACATTTTAGTAATCATAAAAAGATAAAGATTGATAGATCATTCAGGATAAAATGTCTACTTAGAAAAAATTATCATTAATCAAATTACTAGATAAACAAGAAAACTGCAAAAATATTTGCCACTTATTAGTTACATAATATATATAGAAAGTAAAAAACAATAATGCAATAAAACAAGTTAGAGATATAAATAAGAATTTAAGGAAGAGGAAATACAAATGACTCTGAAACATGTGACTAGGAACGCAATTACTCATAAGAAGAGAAATGTAAATAAACACAACAATATATAATATCTTTATCTATCAGACTGGAAAAGAGTAAACATTTCATAATACACAGTGTTAGCATGGGTGTGAGAAAACTGGTATGTTAGTGGTGGGAGTGCAAATTAGGATAGTTCTTACTGATTACAACCTGGAAATAT
This sequence comes from Arctocebus calabarensis, assembly GCA_963573935.1. Taxonomy (NCBI): domain Eukaryota; kingdom Metazoa; phylum Chordata; class Mammalia; order Primates; family Lorisidae; genus Arctocebus; species Arctocebus calabarensis. The sequence goes on along the minus strand of CAUYON010098604.1, from coordinate 45,888 downwards.
TTATACAAGTTACTAATGCAAATACCTTTTAGTTCAGCAATTGTACCTTTAAAAATTTATCCAACAAATATGTGCCCATGTATGAAATAACTTACCTATGGTGTTATTTAGTTCAGGAATTTTATAATAACAAAAGAAGAAAAATAACTTGAATATCTGTCTATAAGTGACTGAATAAATAATAATTTAAAAAATGCCACATAACTGTGAAAAGAACAAAGAAAAACAGAAAGAAGTGGACAAAGAAAATATATGTATATATTAAAATGGAAAGATTGCTAAGATACATTTAAAACAAAAGAAAATCAAAATATAAGGTTTGATACCATTTTTGTGAAAAGATAAATTAATAAATATTTGTATTGCTTGTATATATGAGAAATTATAGATGAGCATTTGTTGTTTGTATGGAACAGACATTAGAATTGGGGGTTGGGTTATAGATCTCATCTGCCTAATTTCTGAATACTATTCATATATTATCTGTCCAGAAAATTAAATATAAAGATAGCCAATTATTAGTACCACCAAAACAAAAATGGAACAAATAAAATCACCTTACAGACAAGGTTTTTTGCAAACATATAAAAGAATAGACACAGCTGCAGTAGAAAGTCTATATCTTCAGATATATAAGCAATAAAAATATTTATTATTTCCCTTTTTACAAAAATGGTGCCATACCTTATATTTTGATTTTTTATTTTATTTTGTTTTAAACATACCTTGTAGATCTTTCCATTTTAATATATAGAATATATTTTCTTGGTCTAATCAAGACATTAGACTTTTGATAAAAATAAGCAAATTAAAGTAGCAAAAAAGAATTTTGAAGAATTAGTGGAAAGATGTGAAAAGTTATAAAGCATCAGCAGGTAAAAAACTGATGTCCAGTAAAAAAGACAAAATGTCCATCAATAAATGAAAAAGAAAAATTTCCCAGAATAATGGAAGATATTCTAACAATTGAAAGCAGAACATGTTGCAGAAAACACATATTAATTGACCAACCACAATTTTTTCCTGAGGAAAGTTATTGGATGTAACCATAGCAGAACACTCCTATGAGCCTCCACCCAAAGGAAGGGAAAAAAGAGAACCAATGTTCAAGGAAGAAAAACAGTTTAAGTTCAGATTCGGAATTCTCCAGAATCACATCCAAGGCTAGCAACTTTGGAGCAATGTCTACAAAGTTTTAATAGAAAGGAACATCATCATATTTTATGTCCAGCTATACCAGTGAGCAATCATAAAAACCAAGGAAAAATATTTTCAAACAAACAAGAAATCAAAAAATATTTCCATAAACATTCTTGCAAAAACTACCAGAGGATGATTTTTAGCCAAGCAAAATATAAATTTAGAAGTCAAGATAAATGGTGCAGAGTGAATCCATTTGAACATCAAACACCCAACTAACTAAAGCTGAACAACAGTGGGAATTATGCTCATTATGTACGGAAATTTTACATTATGAAATGGTAGAAGTCTTATAATTAATAAAAGCAGAAGGGTGAGAAAGCATAGGATACAGTGTATGTAGTTCAAAATTGCTTTATGGAGGTCATATTTTATAATGTTTTTAAAAGTGGACTATGTAAATATGGTGAACTTGGTGGAGAAAAATAAGCCTGAGTCAGTGCTTGATCTAATATTAGCACACTGGGAAGGCTTTTTCTCTCTTTGGTGCAGAGTTCAAAAAATTTTACAGGTGAAAAAGGATTTTTTTTTTTTTTTTTGTGGAGACAGAGTCTCACTCTATTGCCCTTGGTGGAGTGCTGTGGAGTCACAGCTCACAGCAACCTCCAGCTCTTGGGCTCAAGCGATTCTCTTGCCTCAGCCTCCCGAGTAGCTGGGACTACAGGCGCCCGCCACAGCGCCCAGCTAATTTTTGATGCAGTTCGGCCGGGGCCGGGCTTGAACCCGCCCTCGATATATGGGGTTGGCGCCCTACTCGCTGAGCCACAGGCACCGCTCGAGTATGCAGATTCTTGTTATTGAGTTCCACTTTTATTCCATGATGGTCTGAGAAGAAGAAAGAGATAATTTCTATTTTTTTTAATTTCCAAGGTTAGACTTATGACCTAAGATGTGACAGATTTTGGAGTACGATCTGTGGGCTGATGAGAAGAATGTGTATTCAGTTTTGTTGGGATGAAATGTTCTATAGATGTCTGTTAAATCCAAATGTTGGATGGTTAAGTTTAAATCTAGAATTTCTTTGCTTAGTTTCTTTTTGGAGGATCTGTCCAACACTGTTAAAGGATTGTTAAAGTCTCTGACTACTGTGGAGATGGAGGAAATCAAGTTGTTCATGTCTGTTAGAGTTTCTCTTATAAATTGAGGCACATTCTGGTTGGGTGCATAAATATTTATAATTGAAACCTCATCATTTTGAGCATTACCTTTAACAAATATAAAATGTCCATCCTTATCTTTACTCACTTTGGTTGGTTTAAAGCCTATTGAATCTGCAAATAAGATTGCAACACCTGCTTTTTTCTGTTTTCCCTTTGCGTGGAATATAGATGACCAGCCCTTCACCTTGCATCTATATTTATCTTTTAAGTTAAGATGAGATTCTTGTATGCAGCAGATATCTGGTTTAAGTTTTTGTATCCATTCAGCCTACCTGTGCCTCTTTAGAGGACAATTTAAACCATTGTCGTTAATTGAAAATAATGATAAGCCATTCAAATGTGAAGTGAGTATTTTGGATCCTTTCATCATTGTAGAGTTTAGTTTGTGGTCAAAAGCTTCTGCTTGAGTTTACTTTTGTGGTGGAAGTTTGCGCTGGTTGTTATGGAGGATAGGTCTGAGAACATCCTGGAGAGCTGGTTTAGTTATGGCAAATTTCTTCAACATATGGATGTCATTAAAGTATTTATTTTGTCCATCATAAATGAAAATCAGTTTGGCTGGATATAGGATTCTGGGTTGGAAGTTTTTTTTTTTTTTTTTAGGAGGTTAAAAGTCGATGTCCACCCCCTTCTAGCTTGAAAGGTTTCAAAAGAGAGATCTGCAGTTATTCTAATATTCTTCCCCTTGTAAGTAATGGATTTCATTTGTCTGGCTGCTTTTAAAATCTTCTCCTTCATATTAACTTTAGTGAAGTTAACTATGATGTGCCTAGTGGATGTCTTATTCAGGTTGCATAGTGCTGGGGTTCTGAAACTGTCTGCTTTTGAATTTCAGAGTCTCTAGGTATGTCTAGAAAATTCTCTCTGAGAGAATGATCTGTTTTTGCCTTCCATTTCTCTATCTCTTTGAGTGTTTGGGAGCGTTCAAAGTCTCTCTCTTCAGTGTCAGAAATCCTTTCTTCTGCTTGCTCTATTCTGTTACTGAGGGCGTGTACTGTATTTCTCAGATCTTTGAGGGTTACAACTTCTTGTCTCAATGTGTCGAAATCTTTGGTCATTTTTTCTTTGAATTGCAATATACATTTTTATATCTCTACTAACATTTTTCTGTGCTTATAAAAATCTATAAATAGATATGAGATCATATGGTTTATATAGCTTTGCATCCTACTATTATCACAATTCCATTGTGTCTATTTTCCCATTCCATTAAAATGTTATAAACTTTATAATACCTGTACATGCTCTGTCATATGGACTTGCCATTGTTTATTCACCTTATTCTCTACTATTTGGAAATTGGTTTTTCAGTATTTTGATCATTTTAAATCAGGTTTCAATTAATAAATGCATATATCCTAGGTCTCATTTTAGACTATTTTCTCAAGAGAGAATCCTAGAAGTGGGATTATTGGGTAATTTTTTTCCTTGTTTACTCTGAGACTATTAATACATGTTAATTTTAAGCCAAAGCTATAAGAACAATATTAAAAGCATGAAGGGCAATGTTTTTGAAAATTTTAAAATAAAAAAACTCTTCAAGAAATCAAAACCATTGGGGGTAGTGGGGATTAGAGACATAACAAAATGAAACATGTGAACATGGTGATAAAAATAGCCTTAGGAGCCATTTTGTAGATAATTAGAAAATATTTTAGACTATATATTAGATGATGATAAAGAATTTTCCCAGTCTTAATGGAATTAAAGTAACATAGGAGATACTGGATGATATTTTGTTAGTAAAATATCATGATGTTTGCATTTTACTTCCAAATGATTCAACAAAGAAACAAATAAAAGTGTGTATGTGTATAGATATACACAGATAGATGTAGATAAATTAAAGATGGAAATATGTCAACAATAGACTCTGAATGGTAGGATGATTATTTCACTATTCTTTAAAGTGTTCTGTATGTTTGAAACTTTAAAGATTTAGGAATGGTTAATGAATATAAAAGGCAGGTTAAAAATCCTAAATTATAACCCTCTTATTATAAACAATATTATAAAATATATCCTTGTATATGCTTCTTTGTGTACTTTAATGATTATTCTTCAGAATATATTTTTAAGATATGGAATTGCTGAGTGCATTGGCTCATTCCTGTAGTCCTAGCTACTCAGGATGTTGAAGCAGAAAGATCACCTGAGCCCAGGAGTGTGAGGTTGCAGTACTGTACTCCAGCCTAGACAATGGTGTGAAAACCCATCTCTATTAATAAATATAATGAATTGCTGTATCAGAGATTATATGCAAATTTTTGGTACCTATATTCCACTTCCTCTCAAGATAGATTTGTAGTACCATCAACTTGAATTTGAATCAGTGAGGGTCTCTTTTCCCACAACTTCACCAAGACTTGTAGATCTTGTCAAAATGACAATCTTATAGGCAAACAGTAACATCAACAAAACTCACTGTAGTTTTGATTTAGATTTGATTACTTTAGGTTGAACATTCTTTTCAGTATTTATTTCCTATCTTTATTTGTGGATGGGAACTTTTAAAATAAATAGCTTTCCATTTATTTTGTCAACATTATTTCCAAAAGGGTTATTCTTGTTTATACTTAATGATTTTTATAGATGAAAGGGGTAGATGTCATCTCCACCACTCTTCACTATTACCAATTATTATAATATATAAAATCTTTGCTAATTTAAAAGATAAAAGTTATCTGGATATTTTAATTTGCATTTATTTGATTACTGATGGCTTAGAAATTAAAATACATATATTTCTGTCTTGTGTCCATTTTAGAAATTATAGCCTAGGCCAGGTGCAGTGGCTCATGCCTGTTATACTAGCACTCTGGGAGATTGAGGTGAGCAGATTGCCCTAAGCTCACAGGTTCCAGACCAGCCTGAGTAAGAGAGAGACTCCAGGGGCAGCACCTGTGGCTCAGTGAGTAGGGTGGTGTGTTCAAACCCGGCCCCGGTCAAGCTGTAGCAAAAAAATAGCCGGGCGTTGTGATGGGGACCTGTAGTCCCAGCTACTCGGGAGGCTGAGGCAAGAGAATCTCCTAAGCCCAGGAGTTGGAGGTTGCTGTGAGCTGTGTAACACCACAACACTCTACTGAGGATGATAAATTGAGACTGTCTCTACCAAAAAAAAAAAAAAAGAAGAAGAAGAAGAAGAAGAAGAATGAGACTCCACTTCTAAAAATAGCCTAACATCATGGTGGACCCTTGTATTCCCAGCTATTTGGGAGGTTAAGGCAAGAGAATCTCTTGAGCCCAAGAGTTGGAGGTTGCTGTGAGCTATGATGCCACAGCACTGTCCCAAGGGTGACAAAATGAGACTCTGTTTCAGAAAAAAAAATAGAAATTATAGCCTTAGAGCATACACACACACGCACACACACACACATACATGTATAACATACACACCCACACATACATTTATGCATAGAAAGAAAAAATTGCTCAATAATCAGAGTTGCTCAAATATTAAGTAGACTATAATAGCACATATTTAATCTCCCATCACTGAAGAATTTTAAGCAGAGATGAGAAATAAGAGCAGATCAGTGTGTTTTTTAAGTGAAGGGTAGTCTAAATATTTTTTAAAGTTCTTTCCCTTTAGTCCTGTTATTTTAAGATTTTGGAAAATTGAAACAAGGAAGTTGAATTTCCTCAGTTTATATAGCAAATAATGGCAGAACCAGAAACCAAACTCTAATCTCCAAGTCTCATGTTTTCCCTGCAGGCTCTTCCTACCCCGGCTTGGTGGCCAAGCCTTTTGAGAAAGTAACATACCACTGGACAGTCCCCAGTCATGCTGGTCCCACTGCTCGGGATCCTGCTTGTCTCACCTGGATGTACTTTTCTGCTACGGATCCCATAAGAGATACAAATTCTGGTCTGGTGGGCCCCTTGCTGGTGTGCAAAGCTGGTGCTTTGGGTGCAGATGGCAAGCAGGTAGTGCCAGGGTGTCTAGCTGGGAAGCCTTCTGGGAGGAAGATGAAGCTGTGTTGCTGGGTAGGAGTTAATAATGGAATTGGGTCTTAAAGGTGAGGGAACAGGAGAAAAATAATTAAACTGTTGCACCAGAAATTGATAGTTGTTGACTTCATGCTGTCTTCTATGCTATTTTTTTAATTCACATATACATTTTAATTAACCTCTATTTCTTTATAGTTCATGTCCTCACATCATAATCTTCTCCCTACCCTCCCTTCTCCTCCTCTTCTCTTCTCCTTCTTCCCTCTCTCTCTTCCTTTGTTTTTCTTTTCTCTCTCTTTCTTTCTTTTCACCCAGTGGTCCTTAACCCTTGTTCCTGATCCTAAATCTGTTTTTAATATTTGCTTGTCTACTGTTGTACCCATCCCACCATTTCTAACTGTGTAACATTGGGCAATATACTTAATATCTCTCTGAGTTGGTTTTCTCATCTGTGAACAAAGGGTTGGCAATGGAAAAAAGTACCTTAGGTTTCTGTAAGGATTAATTAATATAATTCATGTAAAGTGCTAAGCACTCAGTAAGCACTCAAATGTTAGCTTTAATGATAACAATTATCAATATTATTACTTTTATTTTCTAATTCCCTCTAGAGCCCTCCCATGCTATTTTAGCCACTTTCTTCTAATCTTCTCCCCAAGTGACTCCAAGGTCTCTAACACATTCTGATCTCTTACATTCCCCGCTCTGTGTTTCTTCTATACCTCCTTTCATAAATTCCTCCCCTACAGTCTTGTCATTTCATTTTGAACTCTTTCTTCTATCTGCAGTTTGTATTTATCTAAGGAAAAATTGCTTAGCAACAATGGCAGCTCTGGGTAGGAGGTATGGGTTTAGCTCTGAGTCAGGAAAAGGAAATGGGAAAGAACCAGGTATGCTTGGATCTATGACTACACAGTCCACAACCATTAAAACCATTGTTATTCCTCCTTATACTTTCTTCCACTGGACCTGCAGAAAGGGGTGGATAAAGAATTCTTTCTTCTCTTTGCTGTGTTGGATGAGAACAAAAGCTGGTATAGCAAAGCTAATGAAGCCGCTGCTATGTTGGATTTCCGACTGCTCTCAGAGGATTTTGAGGGCTTCCAAGACTCCAATCGGATGCATGGTATGGGGAGTACTTTTGCCCTGGGTTACAACTAAGGCATACTAAGTAAAACATAATACCAATGATGATTATGAGAAATAGTGAAAACAGTGATTTCATTGGTAGCTCAGTCCAAAAGACAAGCTAGATTGAGAGATTCCACTTACAACAATAGATCTTATACTTAATACCTTCTTATGCTGTGTACTATGTTACACAATATGGGGGGCACTTGAAAAGAGTACTTTGATGGGAAATCCATACATAAGTATTCTGCTAGAGAGTGCAAAGAATAATCTGGGTGATAATATTCCAGACTTACCTTTCTCTCCCCTTGTTCCTACTATTCTTCTCCCCCAAGCTCATAGTCTAGTCAATTGCAACTATTTTTCTCTCTGTGAATATACCTTGTACTTTGCTGATTTCATGATTTTGTGCTATTCACTTGAAATGTCATTCCTTACATCTTTGTCTTCAGCCTTTGGTAATTCTACCCATTGTCTAGGGCCCTATTCAAAATCTACCTCCTCCATAGGACTCTCTTTTTGTCATCCATGCTCAGGATGATAACATCCTCTTTAGAATTACCATTATATTTTTTTGTCAAATTATTTTAATAGGAAGATCTATATATTCCTCAATATTATAATTATTTTTACATGGTTTTTGACTCCTGCTATATTGCAGTGTCTTTAAAAATGAGTATTATATGTTTCTTATTTCTGTATCTTCTACACTGTCTAATACATAGTAAGTATTTATTGATTTGGTGAATTCTCAGATGAATTGGTGAGTGGGTGAGTAAATGAATGAAGGGGAAGAAATTGTCTCAGTTTTCAAAGAGCTCCCAGCAATTTGCAATGAAATGAAACTAATAGTAGCCATGAAAAAAATTACAGAACAATCTAATACAGATTATAATTTAGTACTGAATTGTGTGGAACAGCTCACACAAGAGTTAAGAGGAAGAGTTAAGACTCAAAAGTTAAGAGGAAGAGAAAATTAATGAGGAACAATTAAAAGAAAAAAATTCTTAGAAGGCAATGCTTGAGCTAGGGCTTGAAGACTGGGCTTGAAGACTAGGGTTTGTAACTAGTCAGGGGAAGCAGAATCAGGACTTAGCAATGTTACCATAAGCTTTCTAGGAGCTTATAGAACAGGGTAACATTAAAGTTGATTCCAGTGAATATGAGGGCATTGAAAAGAGGCCAGCTTCAAGCAGGTCTCCCTGTATTGGGGGGAAATGGGAGAGTGTAGAATGTGGGAAGAAAACAATAAGAGTATATTTGCCTGTATCTATTGGTTCCCATCACCTGCTGGCTACATTATTTGGAAAAAAGTGAGACGGTCTCATGCCAAGTTAATTTTAGTTTGAATTTACTGAACATATAGTTAACACTAGGTAATATGCTAGGTGTTCAAGCAGTTATATAGACATAGAAAAAAAATGATATGCTTCCTGCTAGTGTAATCTGGTTCAAAAACTAACATTTGTAAGTACATTATTAGACTCTGTGGTAAGTAATATAGTAGAATTTCTAGGGTAAAAGTTTGTGAAAATCAAAGAGAAGCTATAACTCTACTTCACAGAAGAAGTGATAGTTGAGCCAAAACATGATGGATGAGTAGTATGTTGCCATAAAAAAGACTATTAGGGAAGTTTATTCCAGGAAGAACAGGTTATGTGAAAAATCAATAGGTGTTTTCTAAGTACATAATATGTTTTAAGCTTTGGAGATGTGGAGACAAATGGAGCTTATAGGATAATGGTGTGTGTGACAGAGAGTGGGTGGGGGAACAGACTTCAGGTAAGAGAGGAGGCTATTGCAATTCAGTACAGAAAAAAGGAAGTATCAGTGAAGATGAAGAGTAGGGGACATATTGAGAGCTGAGGATGGAGCTTTAGGGAACCCCATTTTATGGTTGGGTGGAGAATAGTAACAAGATGAAAGAGCAATCAGAGAGTTTGTAAGAGAATCATAAAGTGTAGTGCCACAGAAACAAAGGGAAGAGAGTTTCAAGAAAGTAGGGATAGGAGAGGTTGGTATGCATGTATGTGTGTAGGGGGGATGAGGAGTTATAATAGTGAAGAGTAGTTCAGTGCTGTAAGGATGTGGGGCATGGTAGAGGAGGGGTAGGAGGTGAAGCCAGAAAGACCAGTTGGGCCCTCATCCTAAAGACACAGGTCTTCATGTCTAAAGTGGCTTACAAAAGAAGGCAGAGGAGTTAAGGATGACTCAGCAGATTCAAGTTGTATAAAACCATTATACAAAACTGATGACATGCTGTTGGCTGGTGCCTGAGAAGTCTGGTCTCATCTCCCCATCTTGTTTTGTGTTTTTGTTTTCCAGCCATTAATGGGTTTCTGTTCTCAAACCTACCCAGGCTGGAAATATGCAAGGGTGATACGGTGGCCTGGCATCTGCTCGGTCTGGGTACAGAGACTGATGTGCATGGGGTCACGTTTGAGGGCAACACTGTGCAGCTTCAGGGCATGAGGAAGGGCTCAACCACACTTTTTCCTCACACCTTTGTCATGGCTATTATGCAGCCTGACAATCTTGGTAAGTACCTTAGCAAGTGGCCCTAAGCTCAGAGGCTTACTTGTGTATGGGACTGGGGATGGGGTGGAGAAGAGAGAGGAATGGTAAAGAGAAAAGAAGAGGTATATTGAAAGTTCTGGAGACATTTAAAAATATATTTGTCTTTTCCCTCTTCAATGTGCTCTCTATGTTCTATTTATCTGGATTTTCTCCTGTGATGCAAGCAGAATAGAGTGAATAGAAAACTGAGGAAGCTATTTTCTGGAAGAACAGGAGAGAAATATGGATGCTCCTCAGCTTCAGGGCAGTTCTATATAGATACAAACCTTGTATTGAGAGGGAGGTTGATGAAATGTACTCTTGAGAACTCTCAACTCATATTCTGTGAAGATTTCTGCAAAATTTATCACTTCTTGTGTCTGTGTGCATGTGCACGTGTGGGTATGCATGTGTATACGTGTGTGTGAGTGTGTGTGTGGTGCTATAGCAGTTTTAGCCCAGGAATCAGAACACAGGAGCATTGAGGTGGGCTCTTTAATTAACTTGCTCTGTAACATTGGTCTAATCATTCTTGTTCTCTGTAGCTAGATTTCTTCTTTCCTTGCTTCCTTTCTTCCTGCTTTCCATACTTACTTCTATCTTTGTGCCTTCCCTCAATCCCTCCCTCCTGCCCTTTTTTCTTTCTTTCATGAAAATATTTAACTGGAATGTTTCTTCAGATGTCATCTATTTTTTTTCTTTTTATATTTCAACTTGTTCTTTTATTAGGAAAAAAAACACCACAAGGAAGTAAATAAAAGACCTTTTGTCCTCCATGAAGTTGCTGACTTCCCAGCTAGAATGACTTGAGGAGCTAAGATGATATCAGTTGTAATAGACAGTTTGGGGAAGAACAAAGTCCTAAAGTCAATGTATCATACCATAGGTTTCCAGTATCCACCTCTGACTGAGGTCATCCATGTGGAATCCCTGATTCGACATTCCTCCCCCTCCCTGATGAAACTTTAGGGGTGCTAACTTGGCTAGAACAGAGAAAAGTGCTCTTGTTGGCCTTGAAAAGACTAGGGGAAGGGGCAGTCTTGTATTTTTGTACTTTTTTTCTTTTGGCTTGAAGAAGAGAAATTTATTTTCTTTTTTATTTCAAATTAATATGAGGACATATATTTTTAGGTTACATTGTTCTCACTTCTAAGGTAAAGTTCAAGTTCTATTACAGCCCTTCACCCAGGGGGCATGCTGAGCACCCTCACATACTGCACTTTCAGGTGAGATACCACCAATTGCCCTCACCCCTTCCCTCTTCCTTCTTTCTACTCTCCCTTCCCTCTTGCTAGACTATATATATATATATATATATTAATCTTTCATGTGGTTGTGTAATTCTTTATATATTCGTTTTATATTAGTAATAGGTACATTGTATTTTTTCCATTCTTGACATTCTTTACTAAGAATGTGTTTCAATTACATTCAGGAAAACAAAAGGGATGTCATCTCTTTCTGACATTTCACAGTGCAGCAGTTATTTTTTCCTTAGTCCCTAAGTTGTATTCTTTTTCTAGCTCGTAGGTGGAAATGTGTCTATAAGAAAAATCTGTCAGTTCCATGCAGTTCCTACTAAACTATTACTCGAGTTCTCCAAATTTTATTCATATTTGGTTCAAAAAATTCATATAACAAAACTTTGTAGCATTTTAATAATTTCAACCATCTCTGAATTTGACAATCAGTGGGCATATTTCTTGGCTCTCCATCTATTTCTAAATGATCTCTTGAATCTGAACTCTCCATTCTGCCTCTGAGACTTACTCTTTGATTAAGATTGAGAGAAGTCAATATGACTACCTCCATAAAGACAGAGCAAAGGTACCTGAATTAATGAAAGAATCAGGACCAGAGTCTGGCTTTGAGATTTTATAGAGGGAGTAGGGATGGGTATACATATGGGCTAGAGCAACTTTTCAGATGGGTCTTCATTTCTGTCAATCTGCCCAGGATACTTTCTTGGTCAGGGAGAATTATTGTTAGCAAATTAAAGCTTGAGCAGCTTTGCAGATGGTTTGAAAATATCACCATGGAGATTCAGTGTCTTAGTGTTGGATACTAAGATCGTATTTTTAAAAATAGGGTGAAAATATCCAGCAAAACAATTCAGTAAAATGTTAAGAATTTGAGTTGTGTACGACTATTGGTAATGTTTTAATCATCTCCTATTTTATTATTTGCTCTAAATGTTAATAGTATTGCACTATATTTAACAGAAAATGACTGACTTATGATATTTATAATACCACACTGCATAATAATACGCCTCAGGTTTTCCAATATAACTACTGATTCTTGAACTTTACCAGCCAGGCAAGTAATAGATAAAAAGGTTAAAACTTGTAACATGTTATTTTCCACCTAATTCATGTTAGATTTCTCAGCAGCAAACACAACTTCCCTTGCCTCACATTAGGGTTTCTTTCCTCTCTTTTACTATTGGAACTTTTTCTTTATTCATTATTGTCCAACTTTTCCTCATTTCCCACCTCCTATTTCTCGTCCCACTTCTTTTTTGTTTTCCTCCTTTCTTTAATTTCCCCCTCCCTCTAATTATTTTTTCCATTTTTTTCTGTTTTTAATTCTCTCATCTTTCTTTTGTTTCCTTTCTTTATTCATTCTTTCTTTTTCTTATATCCATGTCTCCCATCTTGCCCTGTATCTTTCCTTCCTTCTCATTTCCTCCTTCAGTTCTTTTTCTCTCCTTCTCTCTTTTTTTCTTCTCTGCCTATTTGACATTATTTTTCTTTCATTATTTCTCTTTTAATTATTTTGTTTCCTTTTTCTTGATAGCCTTAACATTTGCTTTGCTTCCCTTCTTTCATTTCCCTCCTTCATTTCTTTCTGTTTCTTTATCTTATTTTCTTTTTAATATATTTCTTTCTTTTCCTTTTACCTTCATCTCATTTTATTTTCTTCTTTTGTCCTTTTACTTTTTCCTGTATGCTTCCTTTCCTTTCTCCTTGTTATTTGTCTGTTTTTATTCATTTTTTATCTCTCATTTCTTATTATTTTCTTTTTCTATTAAATTTTCACAAGGCATAGTAAACATCTGTTCTATTCCAGTTGCTGGTTTAGGTGCTAGAGAATGTGAGGTACAATGAGGCAGCCACAGTTAATGTGAAAGGGAGATAGGTCTGTAAACTTTAGTTGTCCCAATGACTGGGGAAGTATACAGGATGATACTAATATTTAGAATGTAGAATTCAAAGATTCTGAAACTTTTCTGCAATATGTAGGATAATCCAAATGGTGAATAATAATCCCATCCAAATTTCTAATTGTATTCCTGATGAGGAACACCAAGATGTAGTATTTAAGGTAATAGGAACTGGTTAAAAATGCAATTAGGAAAAGAGGAAAGGTCTTGATAAGGAGTTAAGACTTTATCTTCTAGGTCATGTGAATCCAAAAAAGATTTTGTTTATTTTATTAAGTTAATGAGTTATGGGACTTTATTTTCACTTTTATAAGTTTATCACAGAATAATATGGATAATGGTCCCGAGTCAAAAGGAAGTAGAACCAGGAAGGCACAGCAGAAGGTTTTTGAAAAGGATGATGACAGCCTTTCAATGATTGGAGTCAGTGAGGATAGAGAGAAGGCCTGAGTTAAAAGATATTTAGAGGAGAAGTGACAGAACTTTGCTAAGGGGCTGAATAAGGAGAAAAGATGCTAGAGGCTTCTAGTTTGTATGCTAGGTGAATGATGGTACTATTAACCAAATGAGCAAATGCAGAAGCATAGAAGCAGGGGAAGTGTGGCAAGGTTTGGGTAAAAATATTCATTTGAGGGCATTTTAAATTTTAAGTTCCTGATAAAGTCCAGGTGGTATGGATTTCACAATATGTAGATTGTAGGTAGAAATCTAAAGCTCGGATGAAAAGCACTGGGCTAGAGAAAGAGATTTGCATATTCTCATTGTTGAAGGTCATAAGTATGCCCATTGGCTGCACAAAGATTATGTGGGAACTTTTTTGCTTATCTGTCCTGGAGAATATCATGAAATACTATGCACAGACCACTTATTATTATTATTTTGCTCATCAGCTTTCATTAGTGTTTATGTATTTAATGTGTACCCACCCCAAGACAAATTTTCTTCCAATGTGGTGCAAAGAAGCCACAGAGTTAGACACCTCTGAGGGATAGGAAAGAACTTTTAAGGCAGAAATCAACATTTAAGAGGTAGGAAGGAGAGGAGAAACCAGAATAACAATAAAGCAAAGGACTGGTCAAAGAGATAATGCTAAAAAATAAGTGGCTTGGACAACACTTTCTATATAAGAAAATTCAAATGATGGGAATAGCCTAAGTTCACATGACTCAGAATATCTTCTACTTGTTCCCATCCCTTCAAGTGATCATTAGACTTTCTTTTCCACAACCCGTGACTTTTAGACAGCATATACAATCACCCCTTTGAACACACATTAACTAAATGCATATTTATTGTATACTTTTTGTGTGCAAAGATGGGTAAAGAGGTAAACAAGACAGATATGATTTTGCTCTCAGGATATCTTAAATAAACACATAAATAAAATAAGATAATTTCATATAGTGAAACATATTGTGAAGGAAGTAAAATACAGAAATGTGTTAAAATAATGGGGGCATTATTTTAGATAAGATTTTCCAGGAAGATCTCTCTAAAAATGTGACATCTAATTGGAGATTTAAATAATGAAAGGGAGTTGCATGAATATCTCTGAGCAGAGCATTCTAAACAGAAAGACCAAAAAGTACAAAGCCCTGAGTTGGCAATGAGCATGGCTTTTTCAAGGATCAGGAAGAAAGTTTTTATGCTGGGAATGTTTTAACCTAGGGGAAGACTGACATGATATGATGCCACACAGGTTGTTGAGGGTCATATTATCAAGGACCCTGTAGACAATAGTAAGGAGTTATAATTTTATTATGGGTATAAGTAGAATATTTAAAGCAAGGGAGACATGTGCTTTGGATTATATTTGTTAAAGAACATCCTGAATCATCTGGGAAGCTATTGCAATTTGCTGGGTAAGAGATGATGCTGGTGGCATGAACTAGAGAAGAGTCAGTGGAAATTAAAAACTAATTTTGAAGGAATTGCTGATAGGATTTATTAATTAAATAGATGTAACAGGGTAAGGGAAATAGAAGAGTTAGGAAGTAGATATGGAAAGAAAAGAATTGTCCTCTTCTTTCAAGGTGTCTATAAACTAATAGAAGGGGCTATATCTATATACATACATATATATATGTATATTATATTTTTTAGAGACAGAGTCTCCTTTTTTCACCCTTGTTAGAGCGCCATGTTGTCACAGCTCACAGCAACCTCCAGCTCTTGAGCTGAGGCAATTCTCTTGCCTCAGCTTCCTGAGTAGCTGGGACTACAGGACTCTGCTACAACACCCAGGTGTTTTTCTGTTGCAGTTTGGTTAGGGCCGGTTTTGAACCTGCCACACTCTGTATATGGGGCCCACTCCCTACTCACTGAACCACAGGTGCTGGCTCAGAAGGGGTCATTTTGAAAGAGAGGAACACTTAGTTTTAACCTCGTGGTTTGGTAAAGTGTGTTAGGAGCAGAGAGGCTAAGAATGTAGAGGACACTTTGGGCCAGAATTGTCAGAGAAGGTTTTCTGGAAGAGAAAAAGCATGAATTGAATCTTGGATAATAAATGGGTTCTCACAGATATATGGAGTTGGGGTGGGTGTGTATCTTCTAGATAGAGGATAAAATCATGTTTAAAAATGCTAAGGTAGAAATGAGATATATGAGAGAAACATTCAGAGGTAGATTTAGTTGGAACCCTAATTGAGTTTAAGACAATATGTGGGAAATGGGACTGAATTTGTGCCCAGCTAATGGAAGGGTTTGAAAGCCAGGGATATGAATACTAGAATAGGCAGTAGGCAGCAAAGTATGGGGACAATGAGAGTAATGTTCCAAGGTAGTTTCTCATAATCAACAAATTTTGATCCTTGTCATAGACATCTGGAGCTTGAAATCTAGTCCAGGCAGCTCTATAGCACAGGTGTTCAAGACTGATATCTGAACACTCAAATGTAAAGAAATGAACAAAGTCATTTCTAATGCTCTTATGTAAGCATCCTTGTGATCAAGTAATAGTACAAGTAGGTTCTCATTACATGGGTGAATTATATAGTGGAGAAGTTAAGACTTTTAATATACTGTCACCTGAATAGTTTGTATTTGATAGGTAATTTTTTATACTACATATCCCTCCCATTCTACCTCTTCTGAGCCTCCAATATCCATCAAGCCACTATGTGTGACCATAAATACCTACTGCTTAGTTCCCACTAAGTGAGAGCATGCACTAATTTTTGTTGTTGTTGTTCCTGGGTTACTTCACTTTGAATAATGTTGCTCAAAAAATATTTATTTTATTCTTTTCAATGGCTAAGTAGTATTCCATTATATATATATGGGTATGTGTGTGTGTGTGTGCGTGTATACACACATGTTCTTTAGTGTTTGGTTGGTGAGTACTTATGTTGAGTTGGTTCCATACGTCTGCAGTTGTGAATTATGCTAAGATAAATGTATAAATGCAGTTGTCTTTATTTCTAAAATGACTTCTTTACCTGGGTAGATCCCCAGAAGTAGGATCAATAGATTGAATGGTAGATCTACTTTGAGTTCTTTGAGAAATCTTAATATTGTTTTCCACAGAGGTTTACTAATTACATTCCCACCAGCAATATATAAGCATTCCCTTTTCACCACATCCATGACAACATCTGTTGTTTTTGACTTTTTAATAATGGCCATTCTGACAGGGGTGAAGGCCTATCTCATTGTGGTTTTATTAATAATTTACAATTTTGTAAGTGTGTTGAAAATTTGTATATTTTCTTTAAAAAATGCCTGTTCATGTCTTTGGCCTACATTTTAATGGCATTATTTGTAAAGACTTGATTTTGCAAGTCTTGACAAATAATCACTCTTGCTGATGTGAGTTACTAATAAATTCTAGAAGTTAATCCTTTGTCAGAAGTAGTTTGAAAATATTTTCTCCTATTCTATATGTTTTATATTTGCTCTGTTGATTATTTCTTTGTTTCTGTATGGAAACTTTTCAGTCAATGTTTTATTTATTTATTTTCATTCTTATTTTTATTGTATTTGCTTTTGGAATCTTTGTCATAAATTTTTTGCTTAGGCCAATGTCCAGAAGAGTTTTCCCTGTTTTCTTCTAGATTTTTTATGGTGTCAGATATTACATTAAGAAGTTCTTTTTTGTTTTTAAAAACTAACTATTTAATCCAACCTACATTTTGTGCTTGGTAAAAAGGGACATGACTGGTCATTTCTTTTTTGGACTAATTATTAAAGCTTTATTTACTTATTTACTGCTATACTTACTGAATGTTTACCATGTCCTGTGTTAAACACAATACACACATCATTGTGATTAATTTTAAAACAACCAAATGAAGTAAGTAAAATAACACTCATTTTATTGATGAGGGTACTTAAACATACAGAGGTTTAGAAACTACCACAGGGTTTTATATGTATAGCTAATAAGTGACAGATAGGGTTGCCAACCATGGTATATGGGACTTACAGCACTAAGGCAAAAAAAAAAAAAAAATGAGTTGATCATTCTACTGGCAGAGTTTAATTTTTTTTATTTATTGGTTCAGGTTTGTTGAGGGTACAAAGAATTAGGATACACTGTTCACATTTTTTAGGTAAAGTCCCCCTTATAGTTGTATCTCACCCACAAGAGGTGTGCCATATACTGTAACCCTTCATCCCCCTCCCTCTACCCTTCTCCCTGCTCCCTCATTCTCCTGACCCCACCTTGAATTGATTTAAGTTTTTCTCTGATGTGGGTATGTGTGTGATCATCTGACAGCTTCATATTAGAATTGAGTACATTGGATTCTTATCTCTCCATTCTTGTGATACATTACTAAGAAGAACGTGTTCCAACTCTACCCAGATGAATACAAAAGATGTTACATCTCCATCTTTTTAGTGGAGGAATAGTATTCCATACTATTGATGTACTGTAGATATGCAGAGTTTCAGGGTATGTGGTAATTAATAAATTCATGTAACTTATACAGATCAAATCAGTGTACTTAGGATATCTATTACCTTAAATATTTGTCTTTTGTTTATGTTAGAACCATTCAAATTATCCTTAGCTAGCTATTTTGAAATATATAGTAGATTATTTTAAACAGTGTATCTTTGAAGTTGGAGTTCTTAATGTTTGTGTTCAGTAGTCTCAGTAAATTTGTAATACTCTTTTTATTCTAGTCCCTTGTCTGAGACTACTCACTGCAGTATGCATAGGAATAGGCAAGAAATCCCCCCAGGCCCTATTCAGGGGTGTTCTGACTAAGGTTTTGCTCTCTGGTTCTCCCTCAGGGATATTTGAGATTTATTGCCAGGCAGGCAACCATCGAGAAGCAGGAATGAAGGCAATTTATAATGTCTCCCATTGTCCTGACCACCATGCCACCCCTCGCCAACACTACCAAGCTGCAAGAATCTACTACATCATGGCACAAGAAGTGGAGTGGGACTATTGCCCTGATAGGAGCTGGGAATTGGAGTGGCATAACCAGTCTGAGAAGGACAGGTATGTGTTTAGAAAAAGAGAGATCCTACTTTCAGAAAATCATTTTACAGATGAAGATACTGAAACTCTGAAATGAGGAGGAACTCATCTAAGATCACTAATATGATACCAACAGACCTGGGAGCAGTAACTAGAATGCAGTTCTTCTGAATTCCATCTCAGCACTTCTTCTATACTGGTATAGTGTGGGGCTAAATTAAAAGACCTTGTACACACCTTAGTCTTTGCCTCTCTTCCTCAAATTAGTTGGAAGTACCATATTTTGCTATGTATAATGCAGTCATACGTGTAATATGAACCCACATTTTTGGCCCAAACTTTCAGGGATACATCCTTCAAGAAAGTGGCTGACTCTCATCTAGGAGGCACGTTTGGGGAAAGCTAATGCTTTCCTGGTAAATCTGCAGATCACACTGCTTTTTGCATCTGCCCACTCCATGAAGGCTACTCCTTCCCTGTTTCCCAAGATCCCTTCCCTCCCTACCTTGGTGGAGATGGCCATATGTATGTGTGGCTGGCTGGTAGGGTGGTAGCTTCTGTGGCCACTTAGCCCTGCAGTTAGCCAGGTGAGTCCATGGGGTCTGTCTGGGTTTCTTGATCCCTTCTGCATAGCTAGGTTTTGGTCCTTACCCTACAAGGATGCAGCCCAACTCACCAGCCCTACTATCACCCTATTTCCTGATGACGACACTCAGTAGAACCAACTCTGACACACTTCCATCAAACCCTGGGTTCTCCTGGACTAAAACTCCATGCACTCAGCAGGCCCAGGTGGTTGGGTGCAGCAGCTTGGAAGGCCTTCTGGGATTCCTGCTCCCAAGTTGTAGTACTGATATGTAATGTATATCCTTATTTTTCTCTCAAAAATATGGATGAAAAAGTGTGCATTATGCATGACATATATGGTACCTACCCTGGGACTTAAATTTCATGAAGAATTTACATAAAGAACTGAATGCCCCAAGATCATCTTTCCCTTGACAAGATGACATTGCATTCATTAATGTATAGGCAAAGCTATGTAGCAGAAAAAGTCCAAAACCACATAGCTTAAATAAGAAAATTTTATTGGTTATTCACAAAATAGTACAGATATGAGTAGTAAAGGGCTGGTAGGTAAACAGTGTCACCCTCAAGCAATTACGTTTTACCTCTGGGACCAAGATGCCTATCCCTGTTGTAGACATGCTAAGCTATTAGGCAGGCAGAAAGAAATTCAGGATAAGAATGATTGTAAGGAGGTGACTTGAGAGTTACATACATCATTTTCTTTCATACCTTATTATCCCAAACTTACATGGTTATGCTTAGTTGCAAAGAAATCTAGGAAATCTCTGGTTAGAGAGCCTTTTGCTTAGCTAAAACTTAGGTAATTCCATTATTAAAGAGGAATTAGAAGAAAATTCAAACTGAGGTACAAATTAGTAGTTTTGCGCTAGTTTGTTTTAAGTGTTCTTACTAACCTTTGCCATTTATTGCTTTTTATATTGATTGTTAAAAGTTGAAGTCTTCCTGCTAACTTTCTCCAAAAATTAGGGAAAATGACTTCCTCTCTCTAAGTCTGAGTTTCCTCATCTTTAAAGTGATCTGGTATAGTTGAATAATAGGAAGAAAGAGGAGGGAGTGATAAAGCAGTAGGCTTGAATCTAAGTACTATGTGTATTGGTTCGCATTCTGGCTGGGTGTGTCATTGTTGATAAATCCTGATACCTCTGGGCCACTGCTTGCACTTCTGGGACCTACTTCATAGATTTATTGGAAATGTCAAATGATAACATGCATAATAAACCTGCTTGTAAACTGGAAAGTATCCCATAAGTAGAAATTTGTAAGATTCTATTTACTCCCTGTGTCTCACTATTTTTTGCCTTCTAGCTACAGCAGAAGTTAATACTTTTTCTGCCACTTTGTACTTTGTCTTTTTGTCAAACTAATTCCATATGAGACATAATTAAGACTGGATCTGGATCCCAGGGCTTCTGATTCTTAACCCAGTGATTGTTCAACAAATTCATATCTGGGTGATAGCAAACAAGCAACGTAAGTAGATACTAAAACCTGAAGTCTGGCAATAGAAAGAATAGGTCCCCTTCTTCTTTATTTGCAAAATGAGGGTGGTTCTTACTTAGCTTCTCCATATCTGAAAATAAGAAGTTGAGTGTAAAGTGCTGATACTACTCTTTGGATTATTCTAGTTATGGTCACATTTTCCTGAACAACAAGGATGGGTTCCTGGGTTCCAGATACAAGAAAGCTGTATTCAGGGAATATACTGATGGTACATTCAGGATCCCTCAGCCAAGGACTGGACCAGAAGAGCACTTGGGAATCTTGGGTAAGAGAATCCCACTTTCCTCCTAGCATCGAGCAGCCATAGCTTTTCCTAAGGCAACTATGTCATATTGTGAAAGATTCCCCACTCCCCATTTTCAATCTTATGATATTCTGCAATTGTGGTCATATTTTAGAAAATAACCATGAAAAGGAACACTGAAGGAGGAAGAAGTAAATCATGAACTTTGCTGCAACTTAAACCAGGTTTTTCCAGGTTTTTATACCTTTCAGGCGTGGAGATCTCTGACTGTGGTAGATTTTGACAGATACTAGAGGAAGAAGAACTTAGGAGAATCAAAAAGTAGAAAAAGAATGATACAAGGAACCAGTTTTGCTCCTGTACCCCAGTTTAATTATTGCTGTAGCTTTTGTTTTTCGGATATTGCTATAGTTTTTTTGGTTTTTTTTTTTTTTACCTTTATAGGGGCCAATAGGTGTCTTCATTCTCATCCTGGAAGATAAGGGATTGACTGACCCCTATAGAGATCCCAGCTGGTATTCTGTATTCTATGCCACATTCTCCTTATCATCAATGATTCTACAGAGGCCTGATTCTCTAGAGCAGTAGTTCTCAACCTATGGTTGTGACCTACAGGAACGGTATTAAAGGGTCGTGACATTAAGAAAGTTGAGAATCACTGCTCTGGAGCCTTGGGCTGTTATAGAGGGTTGAGATGAAAAGACTGGGAGTAATTGAAGAAATAATGCAGTTGATGAAGTGCTTTCATCCTATGGGTAGCAGTGTCATTTTAAGGGCTTCTAGATCTAAAAACAGAGCCAGTCATGACTTTTAATCTCCACATTGTTCTTTCTTAGGACAAATTCCTAATACTGGGGTGTTTCCATGTATGTCTCTTTCTTCAATGCTACCTGTTCTACTCATCAGCTAATGTAACTTTTACTTCTTTTGCTTGTATTAGGTCCACTTATCAGAGGAGAAGTTGGTGATATCCTTACTGTGGTATTCAAGAATAATGCCAGCCGCCCCTACTCTGTGCATGCCCATGGTGTGTTAGAATTTAATACTGGTTGGCCAGTAGCTGCTGAGCCTGGTGAGTGGGGACACTTAGTAAAAGAATGAAAGATATGCAGCATCTGTGCTTTAGCCTTTTGGCTTGTTCCTTTAAAAAAATTATGCTCTTAGAAATATGAAACAGGAATATTTGAAAAAATTAGCTATAGCCTGATTTTGTCTCTATTAACTACTCATCCCCTCAATCCCAGAATAAGCTATGGCTAATATTCCTGTTTCACATGTTTAAGAGCATATCCTTGGCTATGGTCTGAGCTACTAATTTTGGCTAGAGAGTGTCGTGGCTCAGACCTCAGAAAGATCCTTAACCCTCACCATAGATACTATTCTTATTTTAGTGCAAACTGAATTCTAATCTCATTCACATACTGAATTTTTAACCCCAAATGTATAATAATCACATTTTGGCTATGTTCTCTTCTATTAATTTATTCATTAAAAGCCAGGGGTAGTGCTCCAAATCTTTAATCCTAGCACAGTGGAAGGTCAAGGCAGCAGAACAACTTGAGATTACTGGTTCAAGACAAGTCTGAGAAAGAGTGACACTCTGTCTTTACTAAAAATTATCTGGGTCTGGTGGCATATGACTGTAGACCTAGCTACTTGGGAGGCTGAGGCAGGAGCATCACTTGGGTCCAGGAGTTTAACATTTCAATAATGTCATTGCATACTACCTGGGGAGACAAAATGAGACTCTGTCTTCAATAAACAAACAACACCCCAAAAGAAGCAAAAAAAAAAAATTTACTGAATACATACTGGAGGCTTACTGGGTGGCACAAACTACTTTAGAAGCTATACATGCAGTGCCAAATACTTGTTCCTACCCTCAGAGAGCTGGTGCTATTCTGATAGAGACAAGTAAATTTGCAATTACAATGTAGTGTGATATATTTTAAATTGAATTTCTTATAGTATGACAGAAATATGTAGAAGGTGGTACATGATGTAATAATGTTGAAATAGTCAAGAAAGGCTTTCCAGAATAGGTGATATTTCAGCTGAGACCTAAACAATTTAGTAATGTCGTTTTCAATGCATGCGCTGGGGTCACCCAGAAGACTTGCCAAAATACAGATTGCTGAGGTTAACCACTAAAATCTCTGTTTAGTAGGTCTTATTACTTTTTATTTCAGGTTAATATGAGGGTACAAGCAACTAGGTTACAATGTTTGCATTTGTTCGGTACAGTCCCTGTTGTAGTTGTATCCTGCATACAAGCAGTGTGCCACATACTCTTGCATTGTGTCCATTAAATGGGAGCACACAAATCCTCTTCCCATATCCCTTCTTTCCTATCCCTTACTCTTCCTCCCCCAACATGAATTGAAATGAATTATTTTTTTTTTGTTATGTGGGCATGTATTAGATCCTCTACTGGCTTCATATTACTATCAAATACAATGGATAACTGCTTTTCTATTCTTGTGATACTTTAATAAGAAGAATGTACTTGAACTCCAGACACATTAAGACAAAAGATATAAAATATCCTTTTCTATGGCTAAATAGTATTCCATGGTATACATATAGCACAGTTTGTTAATCTGTTCCTGGGTTGGTGGGAATTTAAGTTTTCTCCACATCTTGGCATTTGTAAATTGAGTCCTGATAAACAATCTAAAGCAAATTTCCTATTGATAATTTTTTTTTTTTCTTCAGGGAAGATGCATAGTAGGGGGATGGCAAGATCAAACGGGAGGTCAGTTTGAGTTCTTTGAGGATTCTCCATATTTCTTTCCAAAGAGTCTGTATTAGTTTGTATTCCCACTAAGTGCATAAAAGAGTTGCTTTCTCTTAGCATGCACACCAGCATCTGCAGCTTTGGGACTTTGTGATGTGGGTTAGTATTACTGGGGTTAGGGAATATCTTAGGGTGGTTTTGATTTGCATTTCTCTGATGATCAAGGAAAATGAGCATTTTTTCATATGATTGTTAGTCATTCATCTGTCTTTCTCTGAGAAAGTTCTGTTCATGTCTCATGCCCAATGATAGATGGGATTGTTTGCTTTTTTTTTTTTTTTTTTTTGCAGTTTTTGGCCAGAGCTTGTTTTGAACCCACCACCTCTGCCATATGGGGCCGTGCCCTACTCCTTTGAGCTACAGGCACTGCCCTGTTTGCTCTTTTTTGTTGATTAATTTGATTCTCTGTGGATTCTAGTTATCAACCCTTTGTGAGATTTATAACATGCAAATATCTTTTCCCACTCTGAAGGTTGTCACTTTGCTTTAATTGTTGTGTTCTAAGTTGTGGAAAAGCTTTTCAGTTAAATTCCCATTTGTTCATTTTTGTTGTAGTGGTTGCCATTGAAGTCTTCTTCATAAAATCTTTCTCAAGTCCAACATTATGAAGAGTTTTTCAGACACCTGCTTCTAAGATTTGTATACTTTCATGTTATATACATGGTGGCCATAAAGTTCATGTGTAATTTAAAATAGTTGTCTATTTAAATTGAACACAAACTTTATGACCATCCTGTATTTAAATCTTGTATCTATATTGAATCAATTTTTGTAAGTGGTGAAAGGTGTGGGTTATCCAGTTCTCCCAGCACCATTTATTTATTTATTTTTAAAAATTTGTATTAAATCATAGCTGTGTACATTCGTGCAATCATGGGGCACAATGTGCTGACTTCATATACAATCTGAAATATTGTCATCAAACTGTTTAACAGCCTTCATGGCATTTTCTTAATCACTATATGAAGACATTTATATTCTGCATTTAGTAAGTTTCACTTGTACCCTTCTATGATGCACCATAGGTGTGATCCCACCAATTGCCCTCCCTCCACCTCGCCTCCCCTCCCTTGCCCTTTTCCCCATATTATTGTGCTATAATTGGGTTTTAACCTTCATATGAAAGCTATAAATTAGCTTCATGGAAGGGCTGAGTACTTTTGGATACTTTTTCTTCCATTCTTGAGATACTTTGCTAAGAAGAATATGTTCCAGCTCCATCCATGTAAACATGAAGGAGGTAAAGTCTCCATCTTTCTTTAAGGCTGCATAATATTCCATGGTATACATGTACCACAATTTATTAATGCATTCGTGGGTTGATGGGCACTTGGGCTTCTTCCAAGACTTAGCAATTATGAATTGTGCTGCAATAAACATTCTGGTATAGATATCTTTGTTATGATGGGATTTTTGGTCTTTTGGATAAATACCTACTAACATAATTATAGTATCTAATGGCACATCTATTTTTAGATCTCTAAGTAGTCTCCAAACATCCTTCCAAAAGGAATATATTAGTTTTCATTACCACCAGCAATGTAGAAGTGTTCCCTTTTCTCCACATCCACGCCAGCATCTCTGGTTTTGGGATTTTGTTATGTGGGCTAATTTTACTGGAGTTAGGTGACATCTCAAAGTAGTTTTGATTTGCATTTCTGTGATGATTAAGGATGGTGAGCATTTTTTCATGTTCTTGTAGGCTGCGTGCCTCTCTTCTTTAGAGAACTTTCTCTTCAAGTCCTTTGCCCAACCCGAGAAGGTATCACTTGTCCTTTTGTTGCTAATTCGTTTGAGTACTCTGTGGATTCTTGTTATTAAACTTTTGTCAGTGGCATAACCTGCAAATATTTTCTCCCATTATGAGGGCTGTCTGCCTCTTTACTTACTGTGTTCTTAGCAGTGCATAAGCTTTTTAGTTTTATCAGGTCCCAGTAGTGTATTTTTGATACTGCTTCATTTGCCTAGGGAGTCCTCCTCATAAAAAATTCACCCAGGCCAATTCCTTCAAGAGTTTTCCCTGCATTTTCTTCTAGTATTTTTATAGTTTCATGTCTTAAGTTTAAATATTTAATCCAGTGAGAGTCTATCTTAGTTAATGGTGAAAGGTGTGGGTCCAGTTTCAGTCTTCCACAGGTTGCCAACCAGTTCACCCAGCACCATTTGTTAAATAGGGAATCTTTTCTCCACTGAATGTTTTTAATTGGCTTCAAAGATCAAATAGCAGTAAGTACCTGGGTTCATCTCTTGGTTCTTTATTCTTTTCCATATATCTATCTCTCTGTTTTTGTGTCAGTACCATGCTGTTTGAATCACTATAGATTTATAGTGCAGTCTCAGGTCTGGTAGTGTGATTACTCCTGATCTGTTTTTATTTCTGAGTAACGTCTTGGCTATTGGAGTTTTTTTCTGATTCAATATAAAATGAAGTATTATTTTTTTTGAGATCTTTAAAATATGGCAATGGAGGTTTAATAGGAATTGCATTAAAATTGTATGTTTCTTTGGGTAGTATGGACATTTTAACAATATTGATGCTTACCAGCCATGAGAATGGTATGTTTTTCCATTTGTTGACATGTTCAGATATTTATTTTCTTAGAGTTTCATAGGTCTCTTTATGATATTTCACATCCTTTGTTAGATAAACTCCCAAATATTTCATCTTCTTTAGTACTATTGTGAAAGGGATAGAGTCCTTGACTGTTTTTTCAGCTTGGCTATTATTGGTATACATAAAGGCTACAGATTTATGAGTGTTGATTTTGTAGCCTGAGACACTGCTGTATTCCTTAATCACTTCTAAAAGTTTTGTAGTAGAATCCCTGGTGTTTTCGAGATATACAATCATATCGTCTATGAAGAGTGAAGGTTTGATCTCTTCTGACCCTATGTGGATACCCTTGATTGCCTTTTCTTCCCTAATTGCAATGGTTAAAACTTCCATTACAATGTTGAAGAGCAATGGAGACAATGGGCAACCTCGCCTGGTTCCTGATCTAAGTGGAAATGATTTCAATTTAACTCCTTTCAATACGATATTGGCTGTGGGTTTGCTGTAGATGGCCTCTATTAGTTTAAGAAATGTCCCTTCTATATCAATATTTTTAAGTGTTCTGATCATGAAGCGATGCTGGATATTATCATAAGCTTTTTCTGCATCAATTGAAATAATCATATGGTCTTTATTTTTTATTTTGTTTATGTGCTGAATTACATTTATAGATTTACATATATTGAACCAGCCTTGAGATACTGGAATAAAGCCCACTTGATTGTGGTGTATAATTTGTTTGATGTGTTGCTGGATTCTGTTTGTCAGGATCTTATTGAATATCTTTGCATCAGTATTCATTAGTGATATTGGTCTGTATTTTTCTTTTTAAGTCTTTTCCTGGTTTAGGGATCAAGATTATATTCACTTCATAGAATGTGTTGATAGTAATCCATCTTTTTCTATATTTTTGTATAAGTTGTGTAATACAGGGACTAGTTGCTCTTTAAAGGTTTGGTAGAATTCTGACATGAAGCCATCTTGTCCTGGGCTTTTCTTTTTAGGGAGATTTTGTATAGTTGATGCTATCTCAGAACTTGATATCAGCCTGTTCAAAATTTCCACTTCATTCTGGCTAACTCTTGGTAGATTGTGTGCTTCCAAGTATTGGTCAATTTCCTTCAGCTTTTAATATTTCTAAGAGTAAATTTTCTTGTAATATTCATTGAGGATTTTTTGAATTTCTGAAGAGTCTGTTGTTATTTCATCTTTAGCATTTCTGACTGATGAAATTAGAGATTTTACTCTTTTTTTTCCTGATTAGGTTAGCCAACGGTTTATCTATTTTATTGATCTTTGTAAAGAACCAACTTACTTTTTGATTTATTTATCTATTCTGTAATTCTTCTGTTTTCAATTTCATTTAATTCTTCCCGGATTTTGGTTATGTCTTTTCTTCTGCTGGGTTTGTCGTTGGAATGTTCTTCCTTATCCAGTTGCTTGAGGTGCCCCATTAAATTGTTAACGTCTTCTCTTTCTGATCTCTTGAGGAACGCTTGCAGTGCTATCAATTTCCCTCTTAGGACTTCCTTTGCATTATCCCAGAGTTCTGATAATTTGTGTCTTCATTGTTGTTTTGTTCCAAAAAAATTGGTGATTTCCTTCTTAATCTCATCTATGACCCTTCTATTTTTCAGCATAATGTTATTTATTTTCCATGTTTTTTATGAGTATGCACATTCCTGTTATTGTTGAGTTCAACTTTTATTCCATGATGGTCTGAGAAGATGCAAGGAATAATTTCTATTCTTTTAAATTTGCTGAGATTAGACTTGTGACCTAAGATGTGATCAATTTTGGAGTATGTTCCATGGGGTGATGAGAAGAATGTGCATTCAATTTTATTAGGGTAAAATGTTCTGTAGATGTCTGTTAAATCCAGATCTTGAATGGATAATTTTAAATCTAAAATTTCTAACTTAGCTTCATATTGGAGGATCTATCCAACACTGCTAAAGTGGTATTAAAAT
This sequence comes from Arctocebus calabarensis, assembly GCA_963573935.1. Taxonomy (NCBI): domain Eukaryota; kingdom Metazoa; phylum Chordata; class Mammalia; order Primates; family Lorisidae; genus Arctocebus; species Arctocebus calabarensis. The sequence continues at coordinate 17,637 of CAUYON010098604.1, read as the reverse complement.
CTCCAACTACTATGGACCTGGAGGAAATCAAGTTAATCATGTCTATTAGAGTTATTCTTATAAATTGAGGTGCATTCTTGTTGGGTGCATAAATATTAATAATTGAAATATCATTATATTGAGTATTACCTTCAACAAATATGAAATGTCTGTCCTTATCTTTCCTTACTTTGGTTGGTTTAAAGCCTATTATATTTGTGAATAAGTTTGCAATACCTGCTTTTTACTGTTTTCCATTTGCCTGGAATATAGATGACCATTCCTTCACCTTGAGTCTATATTTATCTTTTAAGGTAAGAAGAGATTCTTGTATACAGCAGATATCTTGCTTGTGTTTTTGTATCCGATAAGTCAACCTATGCTTCTTTAGAGGACTTTTTAAACCATTCACATTAATTGAAAATAATGATAAATCTTTAGAAAGTCCAGTGGACATTTTTAATACTTTCAGCACTGTGGAAGTTGGAATTTGATAAAAAGTTTCTGGGTGAGTTTACTTTTGTGGTGGAAGATTACGCTAGTCATTATGGAGGATAGGTCTGAGAATATCCTGGAGAGCTTGTTTAGTTATGGCAAATTTCTCCAACATGTGGATGTCATTAAAGTATTTAATTTCTCCATCATAATTGAAACTCAGTTTAGCTGGGTACAGGATCCTGGATTGAAAGTTATTTTGTTTTAGGAGATTAAAAGTCAATGACCATTGTCTTCTAGTATGAAAGATTTGATCAGAGAGATGTGCAGTTATTCTAATATTCTTCCCCTTTTAGGTTATAGATTTCTTGCATCTGGTTGCTTTCAGAATTTTCTCCTACATATTATCTTTGGTGAAGTTAATTATGATGTGCCTGGGGGATGTCTTATTCAAGTTGAGTCATGCTTGGGTTCTGAAAATGTCTGCTATCTGAATTTCAGAATCTCTTGGCATGTCTGGAAAGTTCTCTTTCATATTCTCATGAAGAGACTCTGTGCCTGGTGACGCCACTTCATCATTTTCAGGTATCCCTATAAGGCAAATATTGGTTTTCTTCAAGTTATCCCAGAGCTGTCTAAGAGAATGATCCATTTTTTCCTTCCATTTTTCTTCCTCTTTGTAGGTTTGGGAGTGTTCGAAAGCTCTGTCTTCAATGTTAGAAATCCTTTCTTCTGTTTGCTCCATTCTGTTGCTGAAGGATTCTACTGTGTTTCTCAGATATTTGAGGGCTGCAGCTTCTTTTCTCAATGTGTCAAAATCTTTGGTCATTTGGTCGTTGAATTACTTGACTTCTTGAGACAATTTTTGAAATGTTCCCTGAATTTCTAATTCCAACTTTTCCTCTATTTTAATGATCTTATTTTCAATCCAAATTCTGAATTCTATGTCTCACATCTCAGCCATCTGTTTGTGCATAGGATCATCATTTGTGTCAAAATTTGTGTCATCATTTGTGCCAAATTTTTCCTTGCAGGGGTTGATCTGCTCTGGTTTTTCATGGTACCATTGCTTTTCCACTCATTCTGCCCCATGATTATTTTGCACAGTTTTGCTGGATGAGTAGATAAGGAAAAGTTTTATTGGGGGTTCTAGAAGTAGTGATTGACCAGTCCTTTGCCTGAAGTCTGGGACTGGTGTCTGTACCTTTTCCCCTAGAGTTTTGCCAAGGACCTGTACATGGCTACTGCCTGAGAAACTGGGGACCTTCTTGGTGTGGTGGGGTTAAGTGGCTCTGTCTTATTTTCAGCTGGTCTCTGTCTTACCCTAGAGAATTAGTTACTCTTGGTTGAAGTCTGAGCTGTGGAAAAATACCAGCAGTTAAGTCACACTGCCTCCCACAGGCAACAATTGGAAAAGGAAAATTCAACCTTCACACTACCACACACACCCAGGTACCACTTTGGAAAGTCCTTGGCTGTTTGGCCCAGTTGAAGAAGTCTCAGTCAATTATCCCCGCCAGCCCCGGCCACAGATAAAAGAGTTGAAAAGTCTCTGGCAACTAGATAGCAGGGGTCTGCTGGCAGCTGTAATATAACTCGCTCCAGTGCTCTGTGAGCTCAGGAAGGCTTCCCCAGGAAGTAAATTAGTCTGGGAAGGCTGATGCCTCCTTCCCCATCTTGCACCTCTATCACATCCAGTCACAGGTTACCCCACAGGGCTGTTGTCCAGTTCCCTCCAATGAGCAGATGCTGCAGAGGTTTGCGCCTGCCTGGGTCACAGGAAGGTCTGTGGCTCCTCAGCCAGGCCATCACTCTCTGCCACTCTCTGTCACTCTTTGGCAGGGGGAGGCAAGGCCTGACAACCTGGGTGTTTGATTGGGGCTGGGGCAATTTACTCAGTTCCAGCCCTGTCCCTGATTGGTGCTGCTGATAGAACAGAACAAGTTTGCAGAATTAGTTTCTGTCCTGGCTATTTTCCCCTTGGTTAAGACGTTGGGCTGCAAATGGGGCTGACTCAGTCTGTGAGTTCCAGTCCTTTGTCTCAAATTTCATCCCCTGAGGGCCAGGTGCGTCTGAAGCTGAGTAAAGCAGTCTCCACCCTGGGAGTCAGCTGTCTCTGCGTGTGTATTCTAATCCCCGTGCTCCATCCCAGCTGGTACCACCTCAGGCATACTCTTCAGGCCCAGGGCCTGTGCCACCATTGCACATCCACTGTGTTGGTGGCTGCCACCAGAGAAGCCGCCCAGCTTTTCCTGGCTGCCCAGAGAGACTGGGAGTGTCTCCTCAAAACATCCCCAGAGGTGTGAGCCCCACTGCCATTGTTCCCACCACTGCAGCTCCCGCTCCATGCCTCAGGGGACTACCTTTCCAGTTCGGCCTCCTCTTGGCTCACTTTCCTCTCCCCACTCCCAGGCCAGAAAATTAGCACAGATCAGCAACAGTCCATACCCCGTCCACAACCCTCAAAAAAAATGTCCAAGAATCTGGACAGGCCTCCAGACCTTGGGATGAGAGTGGAGGGGAGTGCCTGGAGTACAAACTTGCAGGTAGAGAATATATACAGTTTTATGCCTGGCAGAAGAGTGCCATGGCACCCTAGAAGGGGAGCGAGGTCCAGTTTTTAGAGGGTCTCTCCCGTGGGGTAGAGTAGGAAGACATCTGAACTTTGCTTGCTTGTTTGTATGGAGTTTACTGTGAGCTGTTCTCATGGGGGAGGGGACTCCCGTCCCCTTGGCAATGTGTTCTGTACCTTTCATTTATGTCCTTGGGGTTGCAGGTCACCCCAGCAGGGTTAATGTGCGTTCTTTGACCTTCTCTTTTGGGTCAGTTCCAAACCATTGGCCTTCTTGCTAAATTTCTATCCTTTAACTCTCCTTCTGGATGGGAGCCTCTGTGGAAAGCTGGCTACAGACCACCATCTTCACTCCTCCTCAGCATCAGCACCATTTATTTAATGGGGATTATTTTCTTTAGTAGATGCTTTTCTTTGGTTTATCAAAGATCAGATGACTATATGTGACTTGTTTAATCTCTTAGTTTTCTTTTCAGTTCTATTGGTCTATGTCTCTATTTTTGTGCTAATATCATGCTGTTTTGACCACTGTAGACTTGAATTATAATGCCATTTTGCAGAATTATATGTCAAGTTTTATTTTAATTATGAATAATTGCCTTGGGTATACGGCCATTTTTTCTGGCTATGTATGAAACAAAGAAGTATTTTTACCAGCTCTTCAAAGTATTATGTTGGTATTTTAATAAGGATTGCAATGAATCTGTAGATTGCTTTGGGTTGTATAGACATATTAATAAAGTTGATTCTTCCCAGCCAAGAGCATGGTATGTTCTTCCATTTGTTAATGTCTTCTACTATTTCTTTTCTTAGGATTCTCTTTGTAGAGGTCCTTCACCTCTTTTGTTAGGTATATTCCTAGCTTTTTAAATTTTCATTGAAGCTAGCATGAAGCATATTGTGTCTTTGATTTCCTTCTCAACATAGCTATTATTGGCATATATAAAGGCTACTGATTTATGGACATTGATTTTATATCCTGAGATATAAGTATTTTTCATCACTTCCAGGAATCTTGATGTTGAGTCTTTTGGGTTCTCTAAGTATAACATCATATCATTGGCAAAGAGCAAGAGTTTGACTCACTCTGCCCCCATTTGGATGCCCTTTATTTCATTCTGTTGCCTGATTGCATTGGCTAGAACCTCCAAAACTATGTTGAATATTAGTGGCAGTAGAGGGCATTCTTGTCTGGTTCCAGTTCTAATTGGAAAAGCTTTCATTTTTACTCCATTCAGTATATTAGCTGTGGGTTTGTGAAAATAGCTTTGATCAGTTTAAGAAATGTGCCACCTATGCCTGTATTATTAAGTGTTCCTGTTAGAAAAGGATGCTGAATTTTATCAAATGCTTTTTCTGCATCTATTGGGGGATGATATGGCCTTTGTTTTTGCTTCTGTTGGTATGGTGAATTACATTTATGGAGTTGCATAAGTTAAACCAGGCTTGGATCCCTGGGATGAAGACTACTTGATCATAATGTATAATTTTTAAATATATGTCTATAATATATTAGCTAAGATTTCACTGAGTACATTTGTGTCGATATTCATTGATGAAATTGGTCTATTGTTCTCCTTAGTAGTTGGGTCCTTTCTTGGTTTTGGTTATCAAATTGATGTTTGCTTCATAGATCATGTTAGGAAAGTTTCCTTCATTCTCAATGTTTTGGAATAGGTTCTGCAGTATAGGTACAAGCTTTTCTTTGAAGGTTTGATAGAATTCTGGTGTGAAGCCATCTGGTCAAGGGATTTATTTTTTTGGAAGCCTTATTATTGTTTCTCCAGTTTTAGTGCTTGATATTGGTTTGTTCAAGAGATATATTTCTTCTAGTTAAGTCTAGGGAAATAGTATTATTCCAAGTATTAGTCTATTTTCTCCTCATTGTCAAATTTCTAAGCATAGAGCTTCTTGTAGTGGTCAAAGAGAATCTCTTGTATCTTAGTGGTGGCTGTTGTTATTTCCTCATTTTTATTAGTGCTTAAGGTTATTCAATTTTGCTTTTCTGTTTCTAATTAATCTGCCCAATGTTTTACCAATTTTGTTTATCTTTCTGAAAAACCAATTTTTTTTCATTTATTAATTTATTGAATAATTCTTTTTTTCCTCAGTTTTATTTATTTCTAATTTAATTGTAGTTATTTCTTTTTCTCTGCTATGTTTGATATTGGATTTATCCTCCTTTTCCATTTCTTTCAGATGATTCATTAAGTTGTTGATGTGTTCTCTTTCTGTTTTTTGGATATAGGCATCCAATGCAACAAATTTGCCTTGTAGGACTGGTTTTGCAGTATCCCAAAGGTTTTGGTAAATTGTAGCTTCATTATTGTTATGTTTGAGGAAAATAATGATTTATTCCTTTATCTCTTCCTTGTCCCAACTGTTATTAAGTGTAAAGTTGTTTAGATTCCATGTCTTTGCGTGGGGATGAAAAATTTTGTTGGAGTTGAGTTTTGCCTTTATTGTCTTGTGGTCTGAATAGATACAAGGTATAATTTCAATTATTTTAGTTGTGTTTATTTGTATGCTAGGATATGGTCTATATTTTGGAGTACAAAATTCAACTTCCATGGGCTGTCAATATGAACCTATGTTTCTTAGGTTTGGAATGATACATTATGTATATGTCTATTAAGCCCATTTGTTGTAGAGTAGCCTTTAAGTTCCTTGTATCTTCATCTAGTTTCTGTTTAGAACATTTGTTTAGTTCTGTCAGAGGGATTTTAAAGTTCCCAGCTACCACATTGCTGAGACCAATTAATGTATGTTTCATAAATCTGTGAGCATTTAAGTTGAGTGCATAAATATTTAGAATTGAAGTTTCCTCTTGTTGTATTGTTCCTTTGATCAATGTGAAGTGACCATCTTTGCTTTTCTTAACTTCAGTTGCTTTAAATCCACTTTGTTGACAATAAGATTGTGACACCTCCTTTCTTCTGATTACCATTTGCCTGAAATATTGTTTTCCAACCCCTCATCCTGAGTCTTGTTTTGTCTTTCAAGGTTAGTTGTGTTTCCTGGAGACAACAAATAGATAGCTTGTGCTTGTTTTTAATCAGCCAGACTATGCCTCTTCAGTGGGGAAATCAAGCTATTAATATTTATTGAGATAATTTATAAGTGTGGTGGAATTCTCTTCATCTTATTTTCTGAAAGCCCATTGCTTAGTTTTAGCCCATTGCTTTGTGCTATTGTTAAAGTTTGCTATTGTCCTTTATTTTCTGGGTGTTTACTTTGCTGGTGTTCCATTGTGATGGTTATTGTGGGGAGTAGGTCTAAGTATTTTCCGTAGAACTAGCATTTGTTTTTTGAGACAGAGTCTCATTTTGTTGCCCTCAGTAGAAGTGCCATAACATCACAGCTCACAGCCACCTCAAACTCTTGAGCTTAAGCGATTGTCTTACCTCAGCCTCCCAAGTATCTGGTACTACAGGCACCCACTGCAATGTCTGGCTATTTTTTAGCAATGAGATCTTGATCTGGTTCAGGCTGGTCTCAAACCTGTGAGCTCAGGCAATCCACCTGCTTTGGCCTTCCAAGTGTTTGGATTACATGCACGAGCCACCATGCCCAGCCAGAACTAGTACTGTGACAAATTTTGTCTATATTGCATATCAGTAGAAGATTTGATTTCACCATCAATTTGAAAGCTTATTTAGCCAGATATAGAATTCTGGACTGAAAATTGTGTTTTGTAAAAAGGATAAGGGTAGATGACCATTATCTTCTGCTTTGAAAAGTTTCAGCCAAAAAGTCCTCTGCCACCCTTATGGATTTATCTCTGTAGTTTAATTGACTCTTACTCCTGGCTGCTTACAGAATTTTCCCTTTCATCTTGACCTTGGATAGTTTCTTTACAATGTATTTGCAGATGCTCTGTTTGTGTTGAGATGACCTAGGGTTTGAAATCCCTCGAAAAGGAATGTGTTGGAATCTTTGGTGATAACTTGGGAAATTTTCCTTTATCATATTTTCCGGTAGGGCTTCCTTTCCTTTAAGACATTCTTCTTTCCCTTCAGTGATCTCTATAATTTGTATGTTTCAATGCTTCATGAAGTCCTGCAATCCTTTGTGTGAACTGTTTTCTCTTTCTTCTTTTCTGCCATTTTTTACTGTCTGGATTAGAACAAGAGCTTTATTCTCTAGCTCTGTGACATGGTCAGATAGTTATTGATACTTTTTTTTTTTTTTTTTTGAGACAGACCCTCAAGCTGTCACCCTGGATAGAGTGCTGTAGCATCATAGCTCACAGCAACCTCCAACTCCTGGGATGAAGCGAGTCTCCCCACCCTGCCTCCCAAGTAGCTGGGACTACTGATGACCACCACAATGCCCGGCCATTTTTTTGGTTGCAGCCGTCATTGTTGTTTGGCGGGCCCAGGCTGGATTCAAACCCACCTGCTCAGGTGTATGTGGCTGGTGCCTTAGCCTGTTGAGCCACAGGTGCTGAGCCTATTGATACTTTCTATTGCATCTTTAAATTTCCTGATTGACTTCTTCCATTCCTTAAGCTCCACTGTATTCTTTCCATGTTGTTCATATCTTTTTTTCCATTTTTTGGGTTCTGTTTTTGGATTTCCTTTAGATTATTTTCCACTTTCTGTTCAATTCTGTTCATTGTTTATACCATGCATATTTTTAATTCTTTTTCCTTTATATCCATTATTTCCTTATTGGTGAAATCCTCTGTAGGTAGCTACCCTGTGATTCCTTGAGGGGGGAGGTTACTCTGTTCTGTTTTTTCATGTTGCTAGAATATTTTTGGCTTTTGTTGGTTCCTCCTTATATGTGTTTACTTCTTGTTCAATTACTTCCTCCAGTTTTTCTCTCACTGTCTCTTTCACTACAAATTACCTTATCTCTGTGCTTAGGTGTTTAAATGGCCTTTTGATATGAGGCCAAAAGTAAGAGAAGGGTAAAGTGCAAAAAAGGAGAAAGTAAAGAAAAAGATAAAGAACAAAAGCGGGAGAGTGAAAGAAAAAAATGAAAAAAGAATGTAGTAAGGCAGAAAGAAAGAGAAAGACAGGAGAAATGGTGGTGTTCAGCATGATGTTGTGACCCACACCTGCAATTCTCTGATTTTGGAGGGGTCAGGCTGGATGGGTCCCTTGAAGTTAGGAACTCCTTTCTAATATGGCCAAAACCAAGACCACCTCCTCTGCCAAATATAGAAAAATATCAGCAGTATGTCACAGTAGGGATATACCAATGCTATGTTTCCAAAGGCCAAATTCAGTAGGCCAGCCTAGATCATGAGCTGAAGTCTTTCTTGATGCAGACTAATTCTGTGACCCTCCAGCCCAAGCCTCAGAGTGATGCTCTGCTCCATAAATAGAATACAAATTGAAGTAGAATAAAGAAGATCAGAGAAAAGAAAAAAAATACAATGCAAGTAGACAAGGAAAATTAAAATAATATAAATTGATAAAAAAGAAAAATGGTATGTTAATTTTTTATGTTACAATGATGAGAAAAGTAGAAAAATATCTACCAAATGAGATTAAAAAAGGAGATAAATAAAAAGAAAGAATAAATGGGGTTGAAAAACCATAGCAGAAAAGGAAGAGCCCTTGCTATTGAACAAAGTAATAATAAAAAATACTACAAAACAAAACAAATACCAACAATAATAAAAATAAAACCAAAGACTACAATTGGGGAAAAAAAGATAGAAAAAAAGAAATATAAATATAGATCTTGCAGTATATTGACTGAGATAATAGGTAGTGCTGTGGAGTTAGGAGACAGAGAATACACACACTGGTTTTGCAGTAATAAGATGGGAGCCAATAGTCACTATATAGCTGTAGAGGAGACAAGGTTCTGTCGTCCTGATTTATATGCCCTTAGTCAGGGCTTGAACACTTCACTATTATTAAGTCTTCTTAGTATTGGAATCCTGAAGCTCTCACCAGATTTCTGCGGAAGCATGCATTGACCTCCCAAGCAGTGCCATTTAGTCACAATGTGGATTTTCTTGGGGTGTGGGAACTTTTCAGCTCATGCTAAGGATGGCGTCTTGAGCTCAGCAGGCACACTAGAGTGGTCGTGCACTAAGACCTTGCAGACTGTTCCTACCATGTGACCCTCTCACAATTGTGGCATACTCTTAGTAGCCAGACCACCTGGTGATTCAATCCCATCTATCCCATCTGCCAGACACTGTTCGAATTTGCTTGCTTATTTAAACTTTTTCAGGGCATCTCCAGCTATCATCCCAGTCCAAGAACAAGAAACTACAGGATAGCCCTTTCTTATCTTTGGTTCTCCACTAGAGTGGCAGCCAGCCTCTGTGTGTACCAAGGCACTTGTCTTCTGTGCTTTTCTTCCTAAGTTCCTGTACTTCTCATTGGCTCCTGGAGTCTGTTACTGGTTTACTGTGCTCCTAGAATTATTTCTGGGCAGGATTCCCCAGACAGAGGTGGCTAGACTCCTCTATCCCCGGTCTCACTGAGAGTGGCTGGTAAGGAGATGTCCTTAGTCTTACTACCCATCTTCTGAATTATTTTTCTGATCTGTAGTTGTATTCTGTTTGCTAATATATTGTTGTGTGTATGTGTATCAATATTCACTGGCAGTATTGTTCTCTAGTTTTCTTTCGGGGGAATCCTTTCCTAGTTTGTGTATCAGGGTGATATTTGCTTCATAGAAGGAATTGGGCAGTGTTGCTTCCATGTCAAATGTTTTAGAATAGATTCTGGAATATAGAAACAAGATCTTCTTTGAAGGCTAGGTAGAATTCTGATGTGAAACCCTCTTACACAGGACATTATTGTTTGGAATATTTTTAATTATTGTGTTTGAAATTAATTCAAGTGCTTGAAATTGATCTGTTGAAGAGTTCTATTTCTTCATGATTGAGTCAAGAAAGGAAGTGTTATTCCAGGAATTTCTCCATTTCCTCCACATTTTAAATTTTCTAGGAATAGAGATTTTAAGCATTTGGTGATTATATATTTCTGTGGTGTCTGCTATTTCTCCTTTTTGCCTTTGATTAAGAGTACTAGAGATCTACTTTTCTGTTTGTGTTTAATCTGGCCACGGGTTTATTAATTTTGTTTACCTTTCCAGAGAACAAGCTTTTGTTCTGTTAATGTTCTGAATAGTTATTTTGTTTTCCATTTAATTTAGTTTTGACCTAATTTTGTTTGTTTGTTTTATATCAGAAGGTGTCACATGCTGTATTATTATTATTTTTAGAACAGAATGTTTTATTTTTTATTGAAACAAATGACAAATTTTATTACATAACTTAATTTTTATGTCCAAGCACAAAGATAATGAAATATATTTTCCATGCAAAATATTATATACATTAAATAACATACAGTGGTAACAATGCAGTGTAGTTTTCCTGGGACGCAGACTCTGTGACAGAAGTATACATGTAGGAAGCGTATTTACTGGGCAGTGCTATTGTGCAATTGAGATGAGGACCAGTGAGAGTGGAAGAATGAAGGATAGACAGAACAAGAAGTTGAACTCTATCAAAGTCCCAACAGATGTCTCAGTTGATCCCTTGAGGAACCTCTGAAGTTGAGAAAGCCCCTCAAATATGTCTGAATTGAGGCAATGGCCAGTCTTTGGATCTCTGCCTCCTTACAAACATGAACCTTGAATGAGATGACTCTCTTTAGCCAGGGACAATTTCCAGAGAAGAACTCAGAGGAGAGCAGCCAACTACCAATAAATAGTTCCAGTAGCTGAGGGCTAGGAGTGCTTCATTCTCAGAAGGGTTGGGGGATTTGTGAGAATCTGGGAAGCACATCATAGCATCCACTATGGATGATCAAAAAGAACAATACATATTTCATAATTTACAGCAAAGTTCTGCCTCAATCCCAGATACAATTAAACTTGAAATTATGAAAAAGTAAAATCCTAGCAAGAAAAAAATGAAACCACCTGAAATGCCAGCTACTGGAATTATGGAAACTTTTGATGGTAAGAGAAAAAAAACACCACCCCCCCCCCCCCAAAGGCCTCTAACTAGTGAGGAAAATTATTTCTGGGAATACTCATTTTTTTTTCCAAAGTCTCAAAAATTAGACAACTAATATTAATAAATAAAAATAGAAGATAATTTCAAAAAAAAGATCATGCCAAATCATATAGACTATAGAAAAAGAAGAAATCTTTCAAATTCATTTTACTACATCTGGATATACCTGAAATTAAAATTGGGAAAGTATATAATGATAAAAGGAAATTACAAACATACTTCACTAATAAACGTAGATGCAATATCCTAAACACCATATTAACAAGTTGAACTAAAAGTTATTGTTCAGACATAAAGGATTCTGGGGGGGGGGCAGAGCAAGATGGCTGACTGGAAGCAGCTTCCAAAAAAGGCTCCTGTCCAAAAGGGAAGATAACCTCCAGAAACTGTGCAATTAAGCTGAATACTGGGAGCCCAGCTGAGAGAGAGAAGTGATTTCTGCAGATCACCTCTGCTGAGACTGGCTGAGACCCCAAGAAAGCATGCTTCAGGTACAAAATTCACTTGAAAGGAAGAGTTCCCATCACCTCCCCCAAGAAATCTCTGAGTTTCTTACTTTTCTGTTTCCTTTCTTTTTATTCTCTTTTGCTCCTGCAAGTTTTCTACAGACAAGCAGTGAACTGTGGACCTCTTGACTCACCCCTCAGAAGAGTGCTGTGGGAAGTGAGGCGTGCTTCTGCTGAGCACCCCAGTGTGACTCTGAAAACTCTATCACTAGGCAGAAAAACTGAACTAAAGTTTTCCCCACCATTCTGAACTTACTGTACACCTTTCCCCCCTTACTTGACGAACCAGAAGCCTAACCCCCACTGAGACTGTGGGAGGAGGTCCCTGATCTGTGCCCCCCACCCCTGCCTTCCAGAACAAGCGCCCCACCAGGAAAAGACTATGGGGGGGTCCTGCAGCAAGCCTCCCTCCCCTCCAGCCAGGGAAGCCACAGGCGAGTGCCTGGCCCTGTGCCCAGAGCTTGCTGGGCTCCCATAGACCCACTGTCTACTAGAACTCTGATAGCAAATGCCAGGCCTCCACAGGTTTACTCCCGACCAGGAATTCCTCCACTGGCAGCCACGTGGGCCTCTGCTGGCACCCACAGGCCAGCCCCTGGCCACTAAATTCCCTGGCGACCATGCGGCTCCATGCCCAAGCTTGCAGGGCTTCTGCAGGCCTGCCTTCTGCCAGGAACTCTGCCTGCAACTGCCAGGCTTCTGCAGCATGGCCCACAGCCAGAAATGCTTCTGGCAACTACCTGTCCCTACGCCTGTGCTTGCCGGGCTTCCGCAGGTCCACCATCTGCTAGAGACTCTGCCAGTGACCACTAGGCCTCTGCAGGTCTGCCCCCAGCCAGGAACTTCCCCAGTGACCACGCAGGCCTCTGCCTGGCACTCGCAGGGCCCCTGTAGGCCTGCCCCTGGCGAGTAAATCCCCTGGTGACCATGGGACCCCAAATCCAAACTTGCATGGCTTCTGCAGGCCTGCCTTTTGCAAGTAACTTCTACTGCAACCGCCAGGCCTCTGCAGGCCCAACCCGAGCAAGGAACCCCCCCCCCGGCAACCACCTGGCCCTGCGCCCCATGCTTACCAGACTTCTGCAGGCCCACCATCTGCTACAGACTCTGCCGGCAACTGCCAGGTCTCTGCAGGTCTGCCCCTGGCAAGGAACTCCCCCAGCAATTGCACGGGACACCGGCTGCCACCCGCTGGGACCCTGCAGGTCCGCCCCTGTCAGGAAGAGTACTGGGGACCAGGTGTGCCTCCACCTGGCACCCACGGGGCCTCTGCAGGCCAGTCTTCTGCCAGGGCCTCCACTGGTGACTTCCAGGCCTCTGAAGGCCTGCCCCTAGCCAGGCACTCCCCCGGAGATGGCCTGGCACTGCATCCCACACTTGCTGGGATTCTGTAGGTCTGCTTTCTGCGAGGGACTATGTCTGTGACCACCAAGCCCCAGGACAGGGTCACTCCTGGCAACTGTGCAGGCCTCCGCCTAGCACCCACGGGGCCTCCACAGACCAGCCTTCTTCCAGGGACCCCACTGACGACTGCCAGGCCACTCTGCAGGCCCAACACTGGCCAAAAACTTCCTGGACAAGCGCACAGCCCTGACCCACCACTTGAAGGGTCAGACGCAATGGTGAAAAACAACCATGGGGCAGAATCAGTGGAAAAACTCTGGCAATACGATAATCAGAGTAGACCAACCACTCCAAGTAACAACAAAGCAGACACAGCACAAGATTTCCTGCATAGGCAAATGGCTGAGATGTCTGAAATTGAATTCAGAATTTGGATTGCAAATAAGATCAGCGGAAGGAGGAAAAGATGGAATTAGAATTTCAAGCAGTAATTCAAAAGATAACCCAAAAGATGTCTCAAGAAGTCAACGAATTCAAACACAAAATGACCAAAGATTTTGACCCATTGAGACAAGAAGTTGCAGCCCTTAAAGATCTGAGAGTTGCAGTAGAATCCCTCAGTAACAGAATGTAGCAAGCAGAAGAATGGATTTCTGACATGGAAGACAAAGCTTTTGAACATTCTCAAACGTCCAAAGAGCAAGAGAAGGCAAAAACAGATCACTGTCAGAGAGCTCTTGGATAACCTGAAGAAAACCAATATTCGCCTCATAGGGATCCCCAAAAGCAATGAAGCAGCTTCACAAGACATAGAATCCCTTATTCATGAAACTATGAAAGAGAACTTTCCAGACATGCCAAGAGATTCTGAAATTCAGAGAGCAGACGGTTTCAGAACCCCACCACGACTCAACCCAAATAAGATATCCCCCAGGCACATCATAATTAAGTTCACTAAAGTAAATATGAAGGAGAAAATTTTGAAAGCAACCAGACACAAGAAATCAATAACATACAAGGGGAAGAATATTAGAATAACTGCAGATCTCTCTGATCAAACTTTTCAAGTGAGAAGCAAATGGTCATCAGCTTTTAATCTCCTAAAACAAAATAACTTTCAACCCAGGATCTTGTATCCAGCTAACCTGAGCTTCATTTATGATGGAGAAGTTAAATACTTTAATGACATCCACATGTTGAAAATATTTGCCATAACTAAACCAGCTCTCAAAGATATTCTCAGACCTATTTTCCATAATGACAGGCGTAATCCCCCAACACAAAAGTAAACTCATCCAGAAACTTTTTATCAAAGTCCAATTCACTCAGCGACAAAAGGATTAAAAATGGCCACTAGATCTTATCAAGATTTATCATTGGTTTTAATTAATGTGAATGGTTTAAACTGTCCTCTAAAGAGACATAGGTTGGCTGACTGGATAAAAAAAATCAGGCCAGAAATCTGCTGCATACAAGAATCACATCTTACCTTAGAATAAAAATTTAGAATCAAGGTGAAGGGATGGTCATCTATATTCCAGGCAAATGGAAAACACGAAAAAAGCAGGTGTTCCAATCTTATTTGCAGATACAATAGGCTTTAAACCAACTAAAGTAAGGAAGGATAAAGATGGACATTTCATATTTGTAAAAGGTAATACTCAATATGATGAGACTTCAATTATGTATATTTATGCACCCAACCAGAATGCACCTCAATTTATAAGAATAACTCTAATAGACATGAGTAACTTGATTTCCTCCAGGTCCATAGTAGTTGGAGATTTTAATACTACTTTAGCAGTGTTGGATAATCCTCCAATATGAAGCTAAGTTAGAAATTTTAGATTTAAAATTATCCATTCAAGATCTGGATTTAACAGACATCTACAGAACATTTCACCCTAATAAAATTGAATGCACATTCTTCTCATCACCCCATGGAACATACTCCAAAATTGATCACATCTTAGGTCACAAGTCTAATCTCAGCAAATTTAAAAGAATAGAAATTATTCCTTGCATCTTCTTGGATCACCATGGAATAAAAATTCAACTCAACAATAACAGGAATCTGCAAACTTATACAAAAACACGGAAGCTAAATAACCTTATGCTGAAGGATAGACAGATCATAGACGAGATTAAGAAGGAAATTACCAAATTTTTGGAACAAAATGACAATGAAAACATGAATTTTCAGAACCTCTGGGATACAGCAAAGGCAGTCCTAAGAAGGAAATTTATAGTAGTGCAAGCCTTCCTCAAGAAAACAGAAAGGAATGAAGTAAACAACTTAATGGGACATCTCAAGCAACTAGAGAAGGAAGAACTTTCCAACCCTAAACCTAGCAGAAGAAAAGAAATAACCAAAATTAGATCAAAATTAAACAAAATTGAAAACACATGAATTATAGAACAGATCAATAAATCAAAAAGTTGGTTTTTTGAAAAGGTCAATAAGATAGATAAACTTTTGGGTAACTTATCCAGGAAAAAAAGAGTAAAATCTCTAATTTCTTCAATTAGAAATGGTAAAGACGAAATAACAATAGACCCCTCACTCTAAGATATATGAAAATCTGAAGCCCAGGACCAGATGGCTTCATGTCGGAATTCTACCAAACCTTTAAAGAGGAACTAGTACCTATATTACTAAACCTCTTCCAAAATACAGAGAAAGAAGGAATACTACCTGATACATTCTATGATGCAAACATCACCTTGATCCCTAAACCAGGGAAAGACCCAACAAGAAAAGAAAATTATAGACCAATATCACTAATGAATATTGATGCAAAAATATTTAACAAGATCCTAGCAAACAGAATCCAGCAACACATCAAACAAATTATACACCATGACCAAGTTGGCTTTATTCCAGGATCTCAAGGCTGGTTCAATATACGTAAATCTATAAATGTAATTCAGCACATAAGGAAAATAAAAAACAAAGACCATATGGTTCTCTCAATTGATGCAGCAAAAGCTTTTAACAATATCCAGCATCCCTTCATGATTAGAACACTTAAAAAAAAATTGGTATAGAAGGAACATTTCGTAAACTAATAGAGACCAACTACAGCAAACCCACAGCCAATATTGTATTGAATGGAGTTAAATTGAAGTCATTTCCACTTAGATCAGGAACCAGGCAAGGTTGTCCATTATCTCCTCTGCTCTTCAACCTTGTAATGGGAGTTTTAGCCATTGCAATTAGGGAAGGAAAGGCGATCAAGTGTATCCACACAGGGTCAGAAGATCAAACATTCACTCTTCGCAGATGATGTGATTGTATATCTGGAAAACACCAGGGATTCTACTACAAAACGTTTAGAAGTGATCAAGAAATACAGCAGCATCTCAGGCTACAAAATCAACACCCATAAATCTGTAGCCTTTATATATACCAACAATAGCCAAGCTGAAAAAACAGTCAAGGACTCTGTTCCTTTCACAGTAGTGCCAAAGAAGATGAAATATTTTGGAGTTTACCTAAAAAAGAATGTAAAAGATCTTTATAAAGAGAACTATGAAACTTTAAGAGAAGAAATAGCCGAAAATTTTAACAAATGGAAAAACATACCATGCTTATGGCTGGGAAGAATCAATATTGTTAAAATGTCTATACTACCCAAAGCAATATATAATTTTAATGGAATTCCTATCAAAGCTCCATTGTCATATTTTAAAGATCTTAAAAAAATAATACTTCATTTTATATGGAATCAGAAAAAACCTCGAATAGACAAGACATTACTCAGAAATAAAAACAAAGCAGGAGGAATCATGCTACCAGACCTGAGACTTTACTATAAATCGATAGTGATAAAACAGCAAGGTACTGGCACAAAAACAGAGAGGTAGATGATTGGAACAGAATAAAGAACCAAGAGATGAACCCAACTACTTACTGCTATTTGATCTTCGACAAGCCAACTAAAAACATTCAGTGGGGAAAAGACTCTCTATTTAACAAATGGTGCTGAGTGAACTGGCTAGCGACCTGTAAGAGGCTGAAACTGAAGCCACACCTCTCACCATTAACTAAGATAGACTCTCACTGGATTAAAGACTTAAACTTAAGACATGAAACTATAAAAATTCTAGAAAAAAGTTCAGGGAAAACTCTTGAAGGAGTCGGCTTGGGTGAATATTTTATGAGGAGGACTCCCCAGGCAATTGAAGCAGTATCAAAAATACACTACTGGGCCCTGATCAAATTAAAAAGCTTCTGTACAGCCAAGAACATAGTAAGTTTAGCAAGCAGACAGCCCTCAGAATGGTTGAAAATATTTGTAGGTTATGCCTCCGAAAAAGGATTAATAACCAGAATCCATAGAGAACTCAAACGTATTAGCAAGAAAAGAACAAGTGATCCCATCTCAGGATGGGCAAAAGACTTAAAGAGAGACTTCTCTAAAGAAGACAGGCACACAGCCTACAGACACGTGAAAAAATGCACACCATCCTTAATCATCAGAGAAATGCAAAGCAAAACTACTTTGAGATATCACCTAACTCCAGTAAGATTAGCCCACATAACAAAATCCCAAAACCAGAGATGTTGGCGTGGATGTGGAGAAAAGGGAACAATTCTACACTGCTGGTGCGAATGCACACTAATATGTTCCTTTTATAAGGATGTTTGGAGAGTACTTAGAGATCTAAAAATTGACCTGCCATTTGATCCTATAATTCCTTTACTAGGTATATACCCAGAAGACCAGAAATCACATTATAACAAAGACATCTGTACCGAATGTTCATTGCAGTCCATTTCATAATTGCTAAGTCAT
>CAUYON010098603.1:0-49420 GCA_963573935.1 Arctocebus calabarensis | reverse complement strand
TTTTTTTTTGTAGAGACAGAGTCTCACTTTATCGCCCTGGGTAGAGTGCCGTGGCGTCACACTGCTCACAGCAACCTCCAGCTCTTGGGCTTAAGCGATTCTCTTGCCTCAGCCTCCCTAGTAGCTGGGACTACAGGCTCCCGCCACGGTGCCCGGCTATTTTTTTGTTTTGCAGTTCGGCCGAGGCCGGGCTTGAACCCGCCACCTTCGGTATATGGGGCCGGCGCCCTGCTCGCTGAGCCACAGGAGCCGCCCCTCTCTCTCTCACATCTTCTATTTAAATATGAGGTTTTCCAATCTGCCGGCAGCAAACCTGGGCTTGGAAATTTTCAACTTAGTACCTTGCTTGGTCCTTCCATTAGCTGACTTGCTGCTAAACCTGTTCTTATCGTCTACACTCTTGAATTCTTTGGTTATGTTTCAAATGCCACATAGAGCGATGGAAAAAAACCCTAAAATTAGGTTTGCCAGTGATTGCATCTGATTCTTGAGTTACCCAAGGGCTAATTTCTACCCCTTTACTTTGGTCATGGGGGTGGGGAGAAGCTGGAAATTGGGTGACTTTTTGATTGGCAATGAGGATCAAATTGTTAATACTTTTGGGGGGCTCGACAGCTTTATCCCTCTCTGTGAATCAATGAGGAATCCATTGGTACTCAGTTCAGGGCCGCATTCAACTATGGAAAGAGGCAGAGTTTGCCCATCCAAGGGTCCATGTACAGGCATGAATTTGTTGATTGAATATTTGTTACCTAGAGTGAAATTTGAAAGCAAATACATTCTGGCTTCAAATTTTTGTGCTGTGATGTCGTCTTTTATTTAAAGAAAATTAACAGAATAACATTTTGAAAAGACAAACTCCTGGACAAAATTCACTGTGGGGTTTCTTGCATCCAAATACTGATGTGATCTTCTTGAGGGATTTGTGACCGCACCAGGGTGGAGTAGTCCCTTAGTTAGTTCTATTCAGTCGGTATTTGTGAAGTGCCTGCTCCGTACTCGGTCAGTGAGGAGGAGGCAGTGGCCAACCATTTCTTTGCCCTCAAAAAGCTTTGTCTCCTGTTTCTTTTCTTTTTTTTGTTCCAAGTTTGGATTTCTAGTTAATTCTAAAACAAAAATTTGACTTCTGGCCAAATATCAAATCCAGAGCTGTGTCCCACACCTTATCTACCAGTGGGCAGTAAGTTTGGAATGGGATAAGAGAATTAAAGGCAAATGAGAAGACATAGTTAGGACTGATTTTAGGAACCACTGAGGAGAAACAGACCCCATAAACCTCATCTGAGTACAAAGCGCCGATCATAGATGAGCTCTGCTTCTGGGGACCAGGGAAGCGGCCAGGCTCCAGAGTTCCTCTCCTGAAGGCATCCAGGGCATAGGAGTTTCTTTCCACGAGGGTGTCGGGTCCTGGAAAGACATCTGCTGCATACTGTTCTCAAAGCTTCTCCTTCCAGGGAATGGAATCCGATATAGTTTGAGTATTCCTTACCTCGTTATTTTCTGTGGCTTTGCAAAACAAGTACAGTGGGGTGGGGTGGGGGCGGCTAAGACTTTCCAATTTAATCCATGAAAATAACTTGAAAAAGTTGTTTTGGGGGTTGTTGTTGTTTGTTACTGTTGTTTTAGCTGAGACAGATGGCTCAAGATGCCCTGTTATGTTTCGGTGTCATTCTCGATCACCAACATCTAGCACAAAGCATGGTGCATAATATGCCTTCAATAATATTTGTTGAAAGAAATAATAAACTTTCAAATGCTACTGGATTTCATTCACTAGGTAATAAATCAGATTTGCATTTTTAATCTAGAAGGAAATGATCACCAATTCTTTAAGACCCAACACAATTCTTTTGATCTCTCTCTGTTTTAATTTTCTGGGAAATAGCTTTTAACAACCTACACCTGGTCTATTCAATTCTCACCCGGTTCTTGCCCTTATCACCATCAGTGATAACGCCAGAGTGCAGTCCTTTACTGGTGACTATTGAAATGAGATGATAACTTCCCAGAAATGGCCCAGAAATAATCATCACTTTATTACCCTTTGAAAAGAAGATTGATAGAAAAGTCATTTGAAAGATGGTTCATTACCATGCCCTGGTATGATTTCTTTACTCACATCCCTCCAAAGCATCAGAAAGGGAGGATTATTCTCTGAGGTCGGAATCCGAAGGCTCTGTGTTTGCCTCTTTGAAGTCTTGGTATTTAATTTTCTGTAGTCATTTCTTGGGCAATTTTCTAAGAAACTAGTTGAAGCTAATTTATCATAAGTTAAAGTCAAATGACAGAAAAGATTTTTCCCCTTTAACAGCATTTTATTCCACAGAGGTTAGCTTCTGAAGGAAAATGAGACTTAAATAGCATTTCAAATCTCCAGCCACATGGGTGGGTACATAGAATAGAAAGGATTCTGGAAACCACACTGATTTTTTATTTAGCATGGTTATTATTTTGTGACTTTTCTTTCCAGATCATGATGTACAGATAAAATATTGCATTTTTGTGAAACACTCTCTTAAAAAATAATTAGATAAGTTGTTTAATTTTTCAAAGAAAGACTTTTAGTTCTCAAGGGACATTAAACCTTGGTCTCTATCATTCTCAGCCTTTTAATATAACTTTATATAATTCATTTAACCTTTCTGTAAACCCCCAATCCTGAAACGGAGTTGAAGATACTTACCTTTTCAAATGAAGGTGAATGGTAATGAGAGAACACTTATAAACTTCTTTGAGGATCTCATTTAAAAGACTTCTTGGGAGCATGGGATATAATTCAATAAATAATGAGGGGTTTTCATTTTTGATATTACATGATCATTATTTAATATTTACAGAGGATGCTCAGTGGACTTGTTTCAGCATAAACACAAAAGTAATTTCTGCTGTTTCTCCCTTTTTAAGGGGAAAAGTTCATCATTCCCTTTTTGTTTTACAACTTAATTAAATAGTTCAAAATCAGGAAACTCACCATTTCACAGTCATTTGTTTTGCTTTTTGATGGATGTAGGTTTATCCAGGTTTTTTTTTTTTTTGCTATCCTCTGCCCAAAGAAAGTCTTCCAGGAGAAGAAGTAAAGCCCAAGAGAGAAGATATGCCTTTATGGGTAATATTTTTGAGCATGAAATGAGTAGATTTAGAATCTTGATGCTTGTAAGACTTGAAGTTTTTAATTAACAATGATTTACATTTTATCAGCATAGGGCTTAGTAATAATATTCTTGCCTTTAGCTTGCTAGTTTTTTTAGCAACTAACTTCCTTTAGAATTCTCATCTGCTCCTAGTGGATTTTTTCCATTGTGAACTTTTAGAAATTCCATCTTCTGAGGCCAGGCATGATGGTTTATCATGAACCAGCACTTTGGGAGGCCAAAGTGGGAGGATTACTTGAGTCCAGGAGTTTGAGACCAGCCTGGTCAACATAGTGAGACCCTCTATCTACAAAAAATAAAAATTAGCTGGGCATGGCAGGGCATACCTGTAGTCCCAGCTACCTGGGAGACTGAGGCAGGAGGATTGCTTGAGCACAGGAATTTGAGGTTGCAGTAAGTGGTGATTGTGCCATGGTAGAGACTCTTTTGCTAATGAATATCTCAAAGTGGCTATAGCAATCACCGTTTTTTTTTTGCTGTTTTTGGCCAGGGTTGAGTTTGAACCTGCCACCTCCACCGTATGGGACCAGTGCCTGACTCCTTTGAGCCACAGACGCCACCAACAATCACCTTTTTTTTGGCGGGATTTGGGTAAATGATCATTGATGACATGAATTTGTACTTTGGCTAAAATGAATCTTTTGCTCTGGTTCCTATTTGTCACCACACACAGGTCATGGAGACTCAGGATGCTGGCCGTGTGGCCGTGTTTTGGAATTCCCTACTCACCCTTGGAAGTGCATTGGTAAGGACTTGGAGAGCAGTCCTTGGAAAGCAGGACTGCTGGTAACAACCATGAAGAGTGGGGGAGAAGGGATCCACAGGTGTCTGCTATGGGTGAGGTTGGAGAGTGTCATGGATGGTGGCAGGATTGGTGAATTACTTCACTGAGGAAGCAGGGAGTGGAGGAGTGGTGTGTCCAGGAAGATCACGTGTATGTTGTAAATGAAAACCAACATGGCGGAGGCTTCATAAGATGGAATATTTGCCTACTATTTAAGGGCTCCTGGGGATATCTTAGGAGACGGTGTGGAAAGAGTGGTGTGGTGGTGATTTGGGGTTTAGTTCTTAGTTTGGTGCAACTCTTCAGTGTATATCCTATTTAAGAAATATTTTTTGAGCCTTACTGCATGCTGTGCCCTGACACTATGGTCAGACTTATTAGATAAGATCCTGTCTTCAAGGATTTCCAAGACAGATAAGTACTATGTAGTTATAATATGTTGGTCCATCATTGCCCAGCAATAATAATAGTTATAACTATTTTTTATTATTGTAGGTGGCATGTATTGAGTAGTCATTAAGGCCTGGGCTTGTCTGTGTTAAAATGTGCACTGTACATAATTTCATTTAATTTGAACAATAACTTAATGAGCTAGGTCTATTGTGCTCTTCATAAAGATTTGAAAATGCTGTTTATAAGTAAGTTGGCCAAGTCAGCTACTAAAGAAGGAGCTGAGATTTAAAGGTAGACCAAATCAATGTCATAGAAGGCTGTGTGATGCCGGCCAGCACACTTAAAATTACTAGAGTATGAATTCCTATGAGGTGTTGAGACATAGATTTGAAAATCAGTACCTAAATTAGGCCATTAGATGAGAAAATCCAAAGTGAGGCCTATGGAATGTTCTCTGGTACCGCCTCTGTCATATCAAGGAAATCTTTCCTGGACAGTTAATAGTTATCTCTGGACCCTGCAAGTCCAGAAGTTCATGGGAAACTCCCTCTTGAGGGAATGGCTGGAGTTTTTTGAGCCTAGTACTGTATCTGCCAGTGAATATTTATGGTTCCAGTTGCATTTTTCCCATCTTTTTTTTGCCTTTCCACACACTAGATGTTTGTTGGTCAATACTTACCATTTGCTAGCATCTAGTGATATGCCAGCTTCTCAATTTATAGTGCAAAATAGAAACCTATACAAACTACAAAACTTTTTATCAGACTGACCATCACACTGTGTCCCTGGAGGCCTTGGAAGCTGGAGTATAATCAGGAGGTTGCTTGAAGTGCATGGAATCAGAACAAAGAGAGGTAGATAAATCAAATTTTTAATGGTGTCAGGCTAAGACATCCTGTTTCATCTCATCTTCTCTGGAGGGATGGGCCTGCCAGTGGGAGTGGAATACCCAAAGTCTGAAATACTTCAGACTGATTCCAAAAGATGCAACAGAATTTCAACGAACTCTTAGATCAGCCTTGAGAAAGAGGGACCATGATGAGAAAATACTTCTTTTTTCTTTTTCCATCCTTCCCTCTCCTCCTTCCCCCTCTTCCTCTCTCCCTTCTTCCTTCTTTCTCCCTTTTCTGATTCCCTCTTTCTGTTATATATTTTTATACTGTGATGGTTGCAAATGTGGACCAAGAGAAATCATTAATTTTACAAGTGAGATACCAACTTCCCAGAAATACAGAATTAGAAATATGAGAGCTAAAAGGATAGCTAAGGATAATGAGATCCAAAGAAAGTGTGCTTCACTCAAAGTGAATATACTTACTGTTAGAGGAAGGACTAGACTTCAGGCCTCCTAAATCACCATTATTTAGCCTGAAGGTGGTCACATTTTCACATGAAAGCAAATAATGTTCTCTTGTTGTATTAAAAAATCCTTCTCTGCTTTCCTGAAGAAAATTCAGAATATTTATGCAACTAAATTTTTAACTTGGAAATCTTTATAAGACTGTCACTAAGATGGGCCAAGTGAGATTTTTAATTGTCTATGTTTTTCAATGAAAATAATTCATTAGATAAGTGAGTTTAGAACTCTAGTTGCAAAATGATATGCAAATGAATGATTTTTACCAATTCTCTTTGCTTATTTGTTGTGTCCCCCGTTCCCCATAATGCATGTTTCGTGATTAGAAAATAAGCTACTTGGGTGACTATTGTTGCTCTCAAGTGAAAAGACTCTGTAAAAGACTTAGATCACAACACGTGTCAAAGATTTCATATGACTTAGAATAATTTATAACTATCTTTCATTGTCATAAAAAACTTCTTAGGCCTGTGGCATCTTGAATTTTCCTAGAAGAAGCTGCATGGGTTGGTAGAAAACTCTCTAGGCCTTGGGGGAAGATGGACTTAGACAGGTGGGAACTGAAGCTCTACCACTGAATAGTTTGTGGCTTTGGGCAACTTGAACTTCAATCTGTCGTCTAAAAGTGGCAGGATAATCTGTTAATATACTGACTTCTGTTTATTTTTGCTGTTCTCCATCCCAAGAAGGTAAGTGGATGCTTGTACCCCAGGACATAAATGGCGGATGGCAGAAGTTGGAAGGCCTCAATATGCCAACCTCCCTTCTATGCTTCTGGAAATGGCTGAGAGTTTTAACTTGGAGTTGCTGAGGCACAGAGAGCTTAACCTAGGAAAGAAACTCAAGATTAATTCACAGAGAGAGAGAGGATGATGATGATTTTTTGGTAAGAAATGTAGAGCTAGGCTCAGCACCTGTAACACAGTGGTTATAGTGCTAGCCACATGCACTGAGAGTGGTGGGTTCAAAACCAGCCCAGGGCGGCTAAACAACAATGACAACTGCAATAACAAGAACAAGAACAAGAACAACAACAAAATAGCCAGGTGTTGTAGCAGGTGCCTGTAGTCCCAACTACTTGGGAGGCTGAGGCAAGAGAATCACTTAAATCTAAGAGTTTGAGGTTGCTATGAGCTGTGATGCCATAGCACTCTACGGAGGGTGACATAGTGAGACTCTGTCTCAAGAAAAAAAAAAAGAAAAAAGAAATGTAGAGCTAATTAGGAGGACTGGCAAGAGCTGTGACCTAGTAAGTCCATGATAGTTATAAAATGAATGGAATCAGCTGCCTGCAAATCAACCACCTGGGTCTGAACTGTGGGCCTAGTGGCCTAATTATTAGAAGGCTTCTCATTTCCAGGCCACCCCCTATAAACTATTTTTGTTCTCATATGTTTTAGAATGCCCAAATTTGACTGATATTGACTCTCATCACGGTAGAGAGATAATCTGTATTTAGATTTAGAAAAATAAGATAATATTCCATCTCTTATACCTGAGTGTTGTAGAGAAAAATTCATCTCTGTTACTTAATGTCTACCAAGTAGTATGATTCTGGGAATTAAAGCTAATGTACATAGTCTGGCACACAATAGGCATGATGGGAAATTATGAATAATATATTTAAATTATGAATAATTTTGTTTCATCACCAAAATGATCTCCAAACCAAGATTGGTGGAGCTGGAGGTGATTCTTCTTATTTTTTTTTCAAATGCAAGATGAAGTAGTTCATGACTGAGAAGCTAGAATGCCAGAATTGGAAGGCTTCCATATTAGGGTAGGCTAACCAACAGCAAAAAGATACAAAAATGTGATGACTTAACCCATTAGACATTTATTTTATGCTTACTTAAGATAGATTGAGGCAAATGGTTGGTTTCTCTGTGCCACGTGGTATCTCTGGAACCCAAGCTGACAGTGTTCTGCCATCTTTGACAGATGAATCCCAAGATAGCCCTGGGGGCTCCTCAGCTGAGTCACCAGAAGGGGACAAGACCATGGAGGAGCACATATAGGAGATTACATGGGCCAGCCCAGAACTAGCGCACATCCTTTGTTCACATACCATAGGCTAGCGCTCACTTACAAGGCCACCCCTACCTGCAAAGGAGCCTAGCAGTATGTCCAAGAAGAAGAGAAAACAGATTTTAACAAACAGCAATCTCTGTAACATTAAGGAATTCTGCTCCCATTCTTCATTTGATTAAGTGTGGCTCTGGAAGGTGGGGTGTTCTTTATTGTGGTTTTTGAGAGTTGTTTTTTCTTTCCATAGAAATGCTGAGTACAAAGTTCTTATTTAGGACATGGAGCCCTTTTGTCTAACTCTCCCTGTTTTCTTGTACTAGGCATCTTCAAAATCCCAGCAGATATAGATCCTCTTTTATTTTCCCATAATGCATTTATAATGGCAAAAGTCATTGGACATAAGAAATGAAATCTGATTCAAATGAGAATTGGCTTCACTGAATACTGTCATTTTGCTGACAGCTATGAGATATGTCCATTGTAACTCTCCTCTCACTGCTTGACCTCATCCATTCCTTCTGCCTTCTTTTTCCTCTAAGCAATATCATATGAAGTCAAATATTTCTTGTCCTTCTTTCTAAGTTGCATACAACAAGCTAGCAGGCAAATAACAGAGCCGAAATTTACATAAGGAGCCTATTAGTATACTATACAAATGAGGGTCCTGTGGAGAATGTTAATCATTTTTTACACTGAATGGCCATGATCACTGTGAATTTTCACCACAGCACCACTGCAAAACCTAAAATGGAAGTGGAGAGCTTAAGTATACATAAGAGATGGGAATTAACTAAATATTTATTTATTTATATATTTATTTTTGAGACAGAGTCTCAGTCTATTGCCCTGTGTAGAGTGCTATAGTATCACAATTCACAGCAACCTCAAACTCTTGGGTTCAAGTCATCCTCTTGCCTCAGCTTCCCTAGTAGTTGGAACTATAGGTGCCTATGATAATGCCTGGCTGGTTTTTTTTTCTTTTTATTTCCTTATAGTTACAAAAATATATATATTTCTTATAGTTAGTTTTTCTGTTTTTAATAGAGATGAGGTCTCATCTGGTCGGAAACCAGAGCTCAAGCTGGTCGGAAACTCCTGAGCTCAAGCAATCGCCTGCCTTAACCTCCAAGAGTGCTAGGATTACAGGTGTGAACCGCGAGGCCGGGCCATGACTAAATTTTATGAGGAGCATTAATTGAGTTCATTACATGTATCTTTTCCACAAAGTGGAAGACCTTAAAAGGTGCTCTGACTTTAAAACTCGGGCTCGTAAACTTGAAAATGGTTTTTAAGAGTCATTTTGAATTATTTGTTGGAAGGCAATGAATGGATGGGAAATTGAAATCCCTCAATGAAATGTTTTACTTTGTCAAATTTTAAAATTGGAGACATTTCTAGAGTAATACCATAGTAATTTAAGATCTAACTTTTTTTAAGTCCCCAAGATCCATGGCTGACAGAGCATGTGTGTGATCTTTCACAACTTTTCAGTTAGTACTTGATTACCTTATTGGTTTAGTCATTTGATTTATTGCTTTAATTAAGATTAATTTCATGCCCAGCATTTGCCAGGCATTATACCCAGATTGGTAAAGCGAACACTCATAGGTCTATGAGAAGACAGACGTGTAATACAACTTCCTTGTACCAAGTGCTGCAATTGAGGCATTTGAAAATGTGATGCAAGTCAAACAAAGAAGGGTCACTCTCTCTTGAGACAGTTGGGAAGGGATGACTTCACAGAGAACAGTAAGCAGGTTACCTGGTCGAGAGCATCTGGGGAAAATATTTAGGGAATGGTGAGCAGTTATTTTTCTAGTTAGTGGGCATATAGTGGAATAAGGTAGAACGTAGCAAGAGATGAATCTGTAAATGATGTTTGGGTAAATCTGTTAAAAACTTTTCATATAGGGCGGCGCCTGTTGCTCAAAGGAGTAGGGTGCTGGCCCCATATGCCAGAGGTGGTGGGTTCAAACCCAGCGCCAGCCCCAGCCAAAAAGTGCAAAAAAAAAAAAAAAAAGATTTTCATGTAATCATAAGGAGTTGAGTTTTATTATACAGATTAGGGAAGTTAGAAAATGTTTTTTTTTTTTTTTTTTTTTTTTAGAAAATGTTTAAAACACAATGGATTCTGAGTTAATGGACTAATGAATTGATTCTGCAAACATTTGTGAATCACCCACTGAATACAAACTACCTGCTAGAAGTATGACAGTGAGTAGGAACTTTAGAGTTGGTGAATGATTACAACCAGTAGAGATGGGACTAAAGGTTCTCTGGAAAGGGTTTTAATTGCTCCTATCATCAACTCTTTCCAAGTTCCCTTCATGTCACCATTAATTTCATCATTATCTTTGATGTTGCTGATGGAAATTTTTTCAAATCGTTGTCACGTGTGTTTCTGGAAAACACCGCTATCTTATTACTGATCTATAATGTAAACCCTAGGTGAAAACAATGTTCTTAATGTGCAAGCAGGAAAAAAGGACCCCCCAGCCCATCCTTTCAATCCGATTGTCCCCTCCCCACATCTGTCCTGTATGGGAAGTATGATGCAGCCAACAATTACAGATTTATTACACTCAGCGATAAGTCGCTCTACTCTGTGTGCACCGCCAGGCACCAGTCCAAACTGGTAGTTATAGTACAAGGCAGCAACTCAGAGACGATGTGCACGCAGAAACTCTCCCGTTGGCACTTGGTGTGTTCACATGGGTAGACGGAGGCTTTCTGGAGAAAATGCTGGGGGAGAGAGAGGACTTTAAGCAGAGGGCAGGACAGGAAACAAGGAGTGGCTTGCTTTGACTGGAGCATCAAGTTTTGAAATGACTGTTTTGTTTGTTCCGTAGAAGAGAAGTTAGAGGCTGAGAGTGGAATAATAATTTGGTGTCTTGATGAATAAAAGGTTTTGAAGATAGTGTTCAGGCTCATTTGACCAACATCTACTCTTTTATAGCCATCCAGGGAACTTGGGTGAGGTGTGAGGAAAAAGGAAGCCCGCTTACTGACTCACAAAGCTCTGCCATAAATTCATGCTTTTGCTCCAAGAAATCTCATAAGACAATTAAAAGTGCGGCCTGGCATAAATTGCAAGATACTTCTGCCATGCTACCATCTTTTTCATGACCTGTCTGTCCTTTCTGAGAAATTGAATGTCATATGTTTGATGCTGCTTGATTTCTCTCAGACTGAATGGACTGTCTGGAATAGTAAGAGATGGATTTTCGTTGGACCACAGAGTCTGACCTCAGTGCTCAAGGGAAGGGTGCTGGGATAAAACACAGAGAAAAGATCAGGTATCTTGAGTGGTGTAATCCCGGTGAATCGGAAGGCCACTACGGAGGATCGTTTGAACTTGGCGGGTCCGGACCAGCTTGGGAAATATGGCACAACCCTGTCTCTAAAAGAAAATGAAAAAAAGAAATTAGCAGGTGTGGATGGCTTGTGCCTATAGTCCCAGCTACTCAGGAGGCTTAGGCAGGAGGATCATTTGAACCCAAGAGTTTGAGGCTGCCATGAGCTATGATTAAGCCATTGCACTTGGTGACAGAATGAGACCCTGTCTCCTTAAAAAAACAAAAACAAAAACAAAAACTCTATAGGAGTGCCTGATTTCAAAAGATGAAAAATAGCCTTTCTTCTTTTTAATTTTTAGTGGAAGCAAAGGAAGCTGAAGGCTAAAATTTCTTGCAGGGAAGTGGTATTTTCTTGGGTCTCTGACTCCTGACCCTGACCCTATTAAAGCAATTCCTAAATCATGAGCACATTTTTAAAATTGTGCATCTCTAGCTGATGTACTTTTGAGTCTCCAGAGAAAATCTTTTATTAGGCTTTGGAGAGTTAGCAAAAAAGTGCATTGTTCTCTGGACTAGGGAAGATTCTATTGCCTAGGCTGCCCTCGCAGCCACTTGCCTAGCTGGGCAGGATGCTGTGGCACGCTTTGGGAGGAGGAAGGCCAAAAGGGCAGGCAGTCTCAGCAAGCCCGTGCCCTGTCTGCTGACACAGAAAGCTGCTCTGCCTTCTCATCTTATTTTTGGCCTCACTCAGGTATAGTAACTTCCCACTGGTCCAGCCGTGATCAAGACAATCACCCTAGCCTCCGTCCTGAGCCTCCCAGCCCTAGCTAGGATTTGAACCGGTGGTCCCGAGAGCAGGATGGATTAGTGCTCCAGGGCCCCCATGCTGGCTCCATCAAAGCTTTTCAGCGTACATCTCCTTTATGTGAACAGCTCTGTTAACCAAACCTATTATCTTTCCCCCTTGGTTTTCAACTTGAGAAAGGGAAAGTAACTTCTTTAATGGCCCACAGATTGATGATTAACATTTTACATGTCCCTGCTGCTACGTAAAAGAACTGCTTTGTGGACAGTGAAATGCCTAGGAGAAGGAAGCGGGAGTCAACTTGGTTTATTAAGTTGTGCTGCTTCATTAATCACAATCTTTTTTTATGGCACTGCTTAAAGGCCCATCCATTGTACTTCCTGGGAATGGGGTAGATCAAAACCTAGTGCTTTTAGTGCACCTTTGACATCTGGCATAGCAGCCGGCTATCTGCGATATTGCTCTCAAGCAGTATGGGGAGCTGCATTTACTGTGACCATGCTGGCCCCTCTGATTTAAGCTACTGCAGAGGGCAATGAATTACCTTAAAGGAGCTCCACTGCTGAACTCCAAGTTTTATGCCGGACCCCTGCCAGCTTCCCCACTTTATGAGTATGAACAATCAGACAATTGAACTGATTTGACTTTGCCACTCCTGGAGTTTCATTGCTGTGAACCTGGGGATGTAATGATGGCAGTGCCATGCTAAGTGCTGCTCTGACTAGCAGCAATGCCTGCTGCCCGTTCAAGTAGGGCACCCATTCTTGTTAGCTGAAAACTGCTCTGATTTGCAGCAAGGGGGAAAAGAGATCCCATGCAATCAGATTAACTCAACTCTGAATGTTATTTTCATTTAACACTGTGGAACTAGGCAGTGTCCCAATTTTTTTTTTTTTTTCCTAATGGTAAACTCATTAAAAGGCAGGGTTCTTTTGCAAGGAGTCTTACAGCACTGATGTGGAAGGCACCTGCCACGTCCTAAAACAGATTGTAGACACACACACTCAAAGAAACGTACATACGTAACACACGTATACGTCGACTCCACAGACAGGCTCCGGCTGTCTTATACAAAGAATCAGGACCATAAATATTTATTGAATTGACTAATTAATGCAAGATGATAAAACCACCCTTCTTTAAGGGACAAAAATTGCACTGACTTTGCAAGGATAAATGCTAGAAAAAAATGCTATTTACCAACTTTCAGGGAAAAAATTAAAATGCATTATACTATACTTCACCAGTTTCTTGTTCTTATGTGAAAATGCAGAGAAAATTAATATTCATTGTTTTCTTTTTTCTTTTAAATCATAGCTGTGTACATTAATGCAATCATGGGGTACAATGCACTGGTTTCATATACAATCTGAAATATTTTCATAAAACTGGTTAGCATAGCCTTCATGGCATTTTCTTAGTTATTGTGTTAAGACCTTTATGTTCTGCAGTTAGTATTCACGATTGCAGAAGAATAGTAAGTACATGACTTTCTTGTATAAAGAAAAAGACGTTTTCCAAAGACATCTATCAGAACACTGAAAGATGAAAAACACGAAGAAAGGAGAAAATAATGATAATAATAATAATATGAATAGTGCTCACTATGTGCCAGTCTTTTAGCATGCACATTAATTAATTAGTGCATATGTTAATCCATTTAATTCTTTTGGTGCAAACCGAAAGAATGTATATAATCATTCCTCATTTCCAGTGAAGAAAGTGAAACAGAGAAATTCACTTTTCTGCTCAAAATCATCCATCTCAGGGTGTGAACCCCACATTTGGGCTCCAAGTTTCACACTTGTAGCCTTTATGCTATACTGCTTCTAATAAACTTTTAAACATAAAAACATAAATTAATATTGATTATTTTAAGTGATTACTTCACATATTTTTACAAGATTCAATGCTAAAGAAAAAGAATTTTTATTTCAAATGATATAGTTCAGAACTCCAGAAAAAGATAATGAAGACAAAAAAGTAAAGGAAGACATGTTTTAGGCAAAAATACTAAATTTTTCACTTAAAAAATGAGAAATAATTGTTTTGATTTTGATACTGGTGGTTAGATGAATTTAGGTTGAAGCACATTCTTAAAGGAAAAAAAGCTTTACCATAACAACTTATAAAATATTTAAAAGAACGTCTAGCTACAATTCAGATTGACCTTTTGTGAAAGGCATCTAAAAATGCTGGGTAAGGATATAAGATGAAATATAAGAATATCTAATTAAAAGTTATAACGTAGGAGAAGTAGGAACAAAAGATAGCTAGCTAGCATGAAAAAGAAAGAAAACATGAAAATGTAGAAATTGGTCCATTAACAATTGTCTATGGTAATTCATGTAATGAGTTTAAATCCCCCCATTAAAAGTCATTGCAAATTAAGTTTTATAAACCACCCCACCAAATACTGAATAAGTAAGTTTCTCATAGCCACTGCACCCGTGGGCACTGGATCTCACATCCCTTTGAAAAGGGCATAGATAATTGAAAAAAGGAATGTGATGCTGATCTGTGCCCAAGACACTGCTGTGTGTCAAGGTGTATAAGCTCTGACAATTCTCAAACGTGCCAGTAGGTGCTTACCCTGGCAGCACTGTACAGAGAACTCAGTAAGGTTTCATAACCCGGGTATATCAGCAGGGTCTCACTGCTGCATTACTGTGACACATGGCAGTGTCTTGCTGAGTGGTGTTCATTATTGCTGTTTCGTGTTTTTGTGTACTGTCATGAGAATGTTGGAGCAATGAACAAACATTAAATTTCTTGTTAATCTTGGCAAGAGTGGAAGTGCAATCAGGGACTTGTTGGTCCAAGTTTATGGGGATAATGCCATGAAGAAAATGGCAGTGTACCAATGGATTACACCTTGTCCTGAGGGGAGAGAAAGTATCACTGATGAAGAGAGGTCAGGGCAGCCAGTAATGAGCAGAACTGATGAAAAGATTGCAAACATTTGTTGAACTGTGTGTCAAAATCATCAGCTGACAGTGAGACGCATAGCAGACCAAGTAACCATGGATAGAGAAACAGTCAGGGAAAGCTTGACTGAAATTTTTGGCATGAGAAACGTGTGAGCTCACTGAGGAAGAAAAGCCAGGAGCTCACACAGCACCGAGGGCGAGGTAGTTTTCAGCCAGTAAACAAGTAACTATATTGGAACACCCTCCCTGCTCACCTGATCTGGCCCCCAATGACTTTTTTCTTTGCCTGAAGATAAAAGAAGTATTGAAAGGAAGATTTTTGATGACATTCAGGACATCATGGGTAATATGACTATGACTCTGATGACCATTCCGGAAAAAGAGTTCCAAAATTGCTTGGAAGGATGGACTAGGTGCTGGCACCAGTACATAGCTTCCCAAGGGGAATATGTGAAAGGCGACTGGAGGGATATTCAGAAATGAGGTATGTAGCACCTTTTCGAGGATGAGTTCGAGAACTTAGTCGTCAGACCCCCACATAGCAGTGAACCAAACCTTATGATGGTGACAGCCTGATTGGGGTGGTGATGGTAGTAAGGGGAAGACAATAGCCTAATTACCCAAAGTTAGCTAAATGCAAGGCCAGAGGGGACAGTTCCCACGAACTGCCCTCACTTTTGATACTAGTTGTAAATTCGGAGGATTCCCCAAACCACCGTCAGGTGTGATAACTTGCTAGGAGGGCATACAGAGCTTACTAAATGCTACTATCATCACAGATGTGGTTTATTACAGGGAAGGGATCCAGATTAGGATCAGCCAAGGAAGAGATGCACAGGGTTGAATCCAGGAGTCCAAAGCTTCTGGTCATCCTCTCTGCATGGAGTCCTAGATGGCATTACCTGGTATATGACAAGCCATACAGAGGACTGCCAACCAGGGAAGACCACCTGAGTCGTTGGTGTCCAGAGGTCTTATTGGAGCTTTTATTCATTTACTTATTTAGAAACATAGTCTCAATGTTTCCTTGGTAGAGTGCCCTGGCATCACAGCTCACACCAACTTCAAACTCTAAGGCTTGAGTGATCCTCCTTCCTCAACCTCTCAAGTGGGTGACAGTTGCCTGCAATGATGCCCAGAAAAGTTTTCTATTTTTAGTGGAGACAGGATCTCAATCTTGCTCAGGCTGGTCTTGAACTCCTCAGCTCAAGCTCCTAGAGGACTAGGATGTCTTTTAGTTTCCAGCCTATCCTAGAGGTTAGAACTGATCTGGTATGGCCTAAAGCTCCATCATAAAACACATTGTTAGACTGTCCAGTGACCAAAACCTCCAGACAAAGACACATTCCAGGGGCCTGAAAACCACCTCCCTGTAGCTGAGGGAAAAATCCAGATATCTTTTTGGGTAAGGTTAATTCTGCACACTGGTAAATAGACAACAAGTGCAATGCAGAGGAATAAAGCAGGGTAAGGGGACAAAGAGGAGTGAGAGTGGTTCCTCTTACGGACAGGTGGAGCGGAGGCTACTCTTGAAGCCTGAAGGAAGATGTTTGGGGAGGGTGGTCAGCCATTTATGGAAGAGCATTTCAGGCAGAGGAAACTATAAGATCGAAGGCATGCAAGTAGAGCATTTTGGGCAGGGACAGCAGGCAGATCATTTTAGCTGAAGAGGGGCGAGCAATGTGCCGGCTGGCAAGAGAAAAGGTGAAAAGAGGATGGGAACTGGGGGGAGGCAGATCCTACAGAGCCTTGTAAGCTTTGGATTTTATTGTCATGGAAATGCAAAGCCACTGGTGGGAGGCTTGAGCAGGAAAGACAGGCTATGACTTGGATTGTAAAAGTTTTGCTCTGGGTCCTGAGTGGAGTGAGGGAAGTGTCAGAGAGTTCCTTTAGGAGATGATTGCGATGGCGAAGGGCAGAGGTGATGGTCCTTGGGCTGGGGCAGAAGAACAGACAGGGAGATGTGGGTGAGTACTGAATATTAAAGGAAGGAACAATCAATCAATTTGCTGATAGGCTGGATGCCTGAAAATTCTTCATTTGTAAATGTAAACATTTACTGCATGGATTTAGGCATGGACCTTTTTTCAATAAATTGCCTGGAGCACAGTGAATCCCTCTCAATCTCAAACATCTTTATTTTGTCTGTCCCTGATTATTCCTCCTATTTCATTTGTTCTGTTTTTTTCCTTCATTGGCCAGAGCTCTCTGATTTGTTCTTGGTCTCCAGTTATTATTTTCTCAAATCATTTTTGTCACTTCATTTTTCCCCCTTGCATTCTGTATGTGCTTCTCAGGTTATTTGTTTGTTTCTTTTGTTAAGCAGGAATGGACATTTTTGCAGTCCTAAGAGGCACATTCAGGGCTAGACAATCAGGTAGGTGGTCATTTCTAAGACAGCTCTGTGGCCCAGGGGAGGAAGGAAGGTGGTCAGTATAGGACTACGACCTTCAGTAGATGGGGACACTCAGGCCTAGGGATCCTGGCAGAAGGGAACATAGGATGAAGGCTGGCCTTGCAGCAAGGGAGTTCATGCTTTTCTGTCAAAGTCAGGTGACTCCTCTTTGTGTCAGCAAACAGGGGTCTTTGGGAACAAGGTCTACAGAGAGAAATAGGAATGCATGGATTCTAGCATTCCCTCTGCCAAAAGGCAGACGTAAATTATTTTAAAAGTTATGCTACTCAGAAGCCTGAGTGGAAGAAATTGATAAAATTGACAGCATAGATGTATGCATAATTAAATTCTCATACTAATGTCTGCTTTTCGCTCTTCCCCACTCTGCCCAATGTTCTGATCTGTCAGTAGTTTGTCTGTTTTATAGCTTTTTTCCCAAAGAGTCAACTGTTTGTTTTATTGATCAATTCTACTAAATTTGGATGAATTTCTGCTTTATTTTGTTTCATTCTTTCCATTTTATTTGTGATTATTTGAATTTCTTAAGCTGAGAGTTTGGTTTGGTTTAATTATAGCTTTCTGAATAGCATGAACACACACATGTATTTCACTAAACTCCATTTGGCTACATCCTATAAGTATTAGTATTTAGAACTCGATTTATTTTTACTTCTAAGTCATTTGAAATATAAATTTTGATTTCTTCTTTAGGTAAAGGGTTACTTAGAAGTTTACTGTTAAATCTCTAGGTTTATTTACTTTTTACTGGTAGAGGTACTTTTATTTTGTTGTTTAACTTCTAATTTTTCCATCATGTTGAGTAATTTCTTCCTTTTGGAATTAATTGAGAATTTCTGTGTGACTCAATACTTGGGCAATTTTTGTAAACTTTTTTGTGTTTGAAAATTATGTGCATTTTTTGGTTTATTGGGTACATAGTTAAATATTTTTATCTACTAGATCAAACTTATTAACTGTGTTATTAAAATCTTCCCTAAATTTTCTTGAAAAAAAATTGTTTGATCTGCTAGGATCTGAGAACTATGCAATTTTTTATCCTGTAACTTTTTAAAATTCTCCTTGGAAATCTAATCTTTTTTGCTTTGTACAGGGTGACCCTAAAGTTTGTATGCAATTTAAAATAGTTTCTTATTATGGCCACCCTGTATATTTCAAGACTACATGCTTAGATACATAAAAAAACTTAAGTGATAAAGCAATCTTCTAAGTGAATTTGTAACTTTTTGAAATACTAAATAGTCAATATTATAATTTTTTTGAATTTCATTTTGTCAGATTGCTATTTCCACATCCTTAAAAAAATTTTGCTAGCATTTATCCAGGGCATTTTTTTTCCATTACAGGCAGTCCCCAAGTTGCGAACGACCAACTTATATACAGCTCAGACTTACAAATGGGGGCTATTACAGTGAAGTCCCCAAGTTACAAACTTCTGACTAATGTACAACTTGCACTTAGGAATGGAGGCTATTGCAGGGACTAGATAAATGTACCTGTTCAACTTACATACAAATTCAACTTAAGAACAAACCTGTAGAACCTATCTTGTTTATAACCCAGGGACATCCTGTATTTTATTTTCAATTTTTCCATGTCATTTTATTTTAAGATTCTCAGTTTTAAGAAATATGAATATATATTTTCTAAAGAATCTGATCTGTGACTATGTCTTTATAAATGGGAATTAACAAATCTGTTGTAAAATATTAATATGTATAAACTTACTTTTGTGTCTAATTTTTTCTTTTTTTCTTTCTGAGACAAAGTCTCATTCTGTTGCCCAGGCTAGAGTGAGGTGGTGACACCATCACAACTCATTGCAACGTGAACTTTTGGGTTCAAGCAGTTGTCCTGTCTCAGCCTCCTGAGTGGCTGGGGCTACAGGCCTGTGCCACCATACTGGTTAAGTTTTAAAATTTCTTGTAGTGACAGGGTCTTGCTATGTGCCCAGGGTGCTCTTGAACTCTTTGCCTCCAGTGATCTTCCCACCTCAGCCTCCCAGAGTGCTGGGATTATAGGCATGAGCCACCATGCCTGCCCTTTTTTCTACACATTATGCCATCTTTGGTTTCTTTTCTCACTTTCTAGGAATGCAATATGTTCCTCCATGTACTTAAATCTTTTTTGCTTACAATGAGAGTTTATGATTTTGTTCATATACATTCTATACTTAATAGTATTTATTATTGTACTGAATGACTTTTTTTTCTCATTTTATTTCTAACTGATATAGTACTTTAAATATAGATTTTTTTTTTGCCAGGTGCAGTAGCTTATTTGAACCCAAACTTATGTGGGAAGTTTAATTTATAGCTGTTAAGAAGTATTTTTCTTTATCGTCAGCATATGCAGACAATAAAAGGGTCACATTACCACAATAACAACACAATGTGATATATAATTTATTTCAGTAATGTAATTTACTTTAATAACTTTATAAATAAAGGGCCTTAATCTTGAATTTCTAGGAATATAAAGATCTGAAGGGCTTCTTTAGATTTCTTATTAGTACTTTACTTCATTTCATGGGGGGAAGTTGTACTTTAGAGTGAAGTTTTGGAAGTACTTCTTAGAAATATTGATCTTCTACAATACTTGTTTTTCTCATAATTGGCTTTTGTGATACTCAAATAAAGAATATATGTGAAATATATATTTATATATATGTGTGAAGATATAAAGAACTCTGCTACTCAGCATTATTGTAATAGGTGTTCAATCAGTATGTGTTTGTTTGGCCCAAATACCTAATTTGGCCACCTTTACTGCATATTTCCTTTTTCAATTATATATGCCCTTTTTGAAAGGGATATGAAATCCTGTGCCCAGGGACACTGTAGATATGTGGGGATTATTTATTTAGAAATCAATTACAACATACAGTTTCCTTTTAATGGTAGACTTGGGGTCTTTTTTCACTGATGATTCTGAAGATGTGTCTGGAATACACGCGTCCCATTGGTCATTTTGGTCAAAATGAAGCAGAGCAGATGCTTGTTCAAGCCCCAACCATCTGGCAGGCCTTTGTTGACTGGCAAGAGTCTCCAGATTGGGAAATGTGAAGAACACATTTCATTCCAGCTGAAGGCAGAATTATGAGTTGCTTTACTGTGAGACTCAAGGTTTATATAGGTGCCATTCAGAATGAAATGGCAAGCTTGGGATTTACATCCATCAGACACAAGGACTAGGAGCCAGAAGGTGAATTATAGACCAAAGCTGTTTCACCAGCTGGAGAGACTTTGCGATTCAATTCTGATGCAGGTGGACTTTGCAATTCAATTCTGATGCACTTATTAATATAGGCAACCAGGCAAGCTGGCTTGGGCTTTGCCAGGGGCCTGTGCCTGTAAGGGAGGTATCTTTCCATGAGACAAGTAGCAACTTGGAAAAAATATCCTCTGGTTTTTCTTGGATTGAGTTCCACAAACCACTTCTCCAATAGAAAAACAAAAGAACCTCAGATGGGCTTCTCCTGTCTTGTGGTCAGAAGCTGTGTTCAGGCGTCAGAGCTTCTGGGAGTCACATTGCTTCTTACAATGCTAACATCAAATGTTAATATTAGTCATGAAATAATTTAATAAATAGTTTTAATCAATCTTTCCTCATTGATGAAATTCTAGCATAAAGTTGGCCAAGGCTTGTGATATATGAACATCTAAATCTCTTCTAAAGATTTCTGTGAGTTTTTGGATATTTAAATGCCCAACATCACAGAAACCGTTTTGATGTTGACTTCACTGAAAACCTGGGACTGCAGGGGGTGTGATTGTTGACTGACCAGCAAACAATTTAAAACCAAATGTTAGCCATCCCTGTCCTTGAACTCCCCTGGGCCATCTTGCCATCAGGAATTCCTCATTGACCCATTGGGTTGTCAGTGCCCATGTTTCATGATTTCATTGAGTCCTTTCTTGTTGTTTCCTCCCCTTGTTTCCTCATGTACTTCCTCCCTTTGGGAGAGCCTTAAAAACTCTGAATTCTTCCCTTCTAAAATTTGTCAGTCTGAAGCCATTACATCTTAACAGAACTAAGCATTTCTACTTAATAGAAACTATCTTTCTGAGCAGGAAAAGTGATTATAAGTAACAAATATTCTTTTCTTGGTAACCAACATAGATGATTGTGCCCAGTTCCAATGTTTGAAAAAAGAATTATAAGGATAACAAATCAGCTATTTGATCCAGCTTGTGTGTGAACAGTTTGGTGAGGGTATAGCAGTAGAAACATTAATCTAAAAAGGAGCTTCTCCAGCAGGCATTTCAGAGCCTTTGTAAACAGCCCACTTTTGACCTTCCTCCATCATTGCTCACCATGTACTAGGCTGTCTGCAGAGTCAGGCAGTTTGCTAGTACATAAAAAGTAAAACCCGAGAAACACATGTACTATCTATAGGGGCAGACTTGACTAGGCACTAGTCAATTTTTCTGTGTGAGAATATGGAAATTATGTTGCTGGAACTCCTGATTACAAAAGAATCTGGAAATTTTGATTTTATATATTTTCTAACTAGGGGTAAGCCCAAGGAAACATATGTGGGGTAATATTTGGGATGCAGCTCCTCATTGCTTTGTGTTCAACCTCTGTCTCTCCCCCCACCTTTCCCTCTCTCTATGCCTTTCTCCCCCTTCCTCTCCCTTTTTCCCTCCCCCATATCTCCTCCTCTCCTCCTGCTCTCCCTTCTCCTCCTCCCTACCCATACACGCACAATAGATGTGACAAACGTCTTACCATCCTTTAAGGCTCAGTTCAAATGACACTTTCCCCAGACAGCTCCATTTTGTCCTATAGCTATTCCCCAATAGATTTAATCACTCTTTCTTTACAGTTCCCTGAGTTCTTGCTTCAAATACTTTCAAAATGTGTCACTGCATTTGTTTGCTGGTCAACCTGCTTTGATACCTGTGAAAACTTCAAGGACAAACATGAGGCAGACTGCTTAACAGAAGAAAAGGCATAACATGTTTCTTTAGTATGTATGTATACTCAGGATCCTTTAAGTGAAGCCCTACAGGTATGGAGAAAATTGTCTATTTCTATGCTTGGATTCACCAAAGCATGGACAGACATGTAGAAATGTGACAGGATAAAAAGGATCTGGTTTAACACTAACAGCCTGAGTGGGAAAACTCAGCAAGGCCTATTTGTTTAGAGTCTTCACAGTGGTGCCTCCGAGGGTGCCTTCCTTCCTGATGGGTGTGGGGCAGCCCTCTCCCTGGAATTGGGGGGGCTTATGACCTTTAGTTAAACAAAGTAGAGCCGATAATTTCTTTATGGCCAGTATTTTTACATGGAATAAGTTTTGGTTTTGTGGCTGGTTTTCACAAGAGGGGTTCTGGTTTTCTAGAATCCTTGAGGAAGAAGGATTTGGGTTTCTCCGGCTGGCCTCAGGGAACAAAGAGGCAGAGAGACCAGAGGCTGGAAGAAGGTCAGAGAAACTTGCTTCTGAGGCCTTCATTTGGGGGTACAGTTTACTGTTTACTTATGTGGAGAAAGAGTCTTTACAGAGGTAATTATCTTAAAGTGAGGCACGAGGGTGTGTCCTAATCCACTATGATGGTATTCTCATAAAAAGGGGAAATTTGAACACAGACATGCTTATGGGGAGAACACCATGTGAAGATAAAGAGACTGGGATGATATTTCTACAAGCCAGGGATGGCAAACTGCCAGAAACTAGGGGACAGACATGGAACAGGTTCTTCCTGACATCCCTCGGAAGAAGCCAACCTTGCCACACTTTACTCTGGGATACTGGCCTCCAGAAATGGCAGGAAATTAATTGCTGTTGTTTAAATTGTTTGTTACAGCAGCCCCAGAAAACTGACATGATAATGATTGGCAAACTGTCCAGTATGTGCTCAATGAACAGCAGCACCTGAGTGAATTAGTGAACTGGTGTCCCCTTCACGGAGCAGGCCTGGGTCGTATCCGTGTGCTGGAGCCATAATCTCTGTATGTCTCTCCATGATTGAGACCTGGAAGGAAGAAAAATTCTCCTCTTTGTCAACCTGTGTGAGACACAGTATTCTTTGCTGGGGCAGAGACCTCAGGAACCTGGGAGTCAGCTTTCTACTTTGTAAACATTCTTGAGGTAAGGAATTACAAAAAGCTTCAGGCATAAGTTTGAACTCAAAGGAGGGGAAAATAGAGAAGGAGAAACATATAAATGTCTCAAAAAAATATCCTTCCATGATGGACAGATATTGCTCTCTTCATATATAAGGTTTGGAATCAGGTATTTTCTCACCAGGGGTCAATTGGACAGGTTAGTTGTATGAAGCATGTCTCTTTATCCCGATGCTTTAACATCCTGTGAATAATTAGCCTGGCTGACCCAGGACAGGCTGCCCTTCCCAGAGCTGGCTGATTCTTAGACAGTGAATGATCTGCCCACCAGTCTGGAGCCCCTACCCAAGCACCTCCTTCATGAGCTCTCATGCAGGGAGCCACTCTCCCCCAACCTCGTCACCCCAGGCCAGGTACCAGACAATGAGAGTTTCAGTGTCAGCTGAAATTATTCAAACCCGTCAATTCTAAATCTGCTTTCTCCTGCTTCACCTGCTTCTTTTCATAGAAACCGCAATCAAGCTTAGGCAGATAAAAAAAAATGTCAGTAACCACAACAGGAAACTGCAACAAACACTCTTCCCCGCCTTTCTCTTGATCTCTCTGCCTCCTGACAAACACGGGTGCTTCCCCGTGTGACCCTCCACGGTGTCGCATGTGCTCCCTGCTCTCAGGAACTGTGAGGAGGAAACTGTTCAGCGGTTCACGAGATCTCCTGATATCTTGACCTCCCTGTACCTGAATAATAATAAAACTTACATTCTAAAACACAAATACCTTCCAAAGCCGTGTTCTAATGCACGAGTGCCGGACGTCACTGACGTCCATGGGAGCCCCGATTGGACCCTTGCTACTGATTTGTGTTCCTGGTCGCTCTGATGACATTCTTCAGATGAACAAAATTTGCTTTCATGAGCATATTTAATTGCGAGAACTATTTGGAGTAAGTGAGAATTTTTATTGTGCAAAAGGCAAGATGAGGAAAGAGAACTGAAAAATGCATTGACTTTCCCAAAGGCCTCTTACAAAGACAGGTTTAGACATACGTTTGCTCCACTCAGAGCTAGCTTTTAGTGGAGGTAAATGATACGAGAAGAAAGAGTTTATTGCCCTATTAAGAAATTAATTGAACAATTAACATTGTTAAAAAACAAACAAACCCTGATTAGGCTATGATGGATGATAATGAGTTCAAGAGGAGAGCTAACTGGAGAATATTAATCTCCAATGGTGATAATCTGTAGGGACCTCTTATAAGTTTGTTTCTAGCTACCGTAGCATAGTAATAATGTTTATCCTTTATAATTTTACATTATGTTTTTGTCCTCTTATATATCCACCTTTCTTGGACATAGATTCTGTAAGGGCAGAGTCTGTACCTGTCATATTCTGCCATCATATACCCATCATTGTCCCATGAACAGTGCCTGGCATCTAGCAGGGGAGCAATACCTATTTGCTGGATAAGTACATTGAATGCATGTTCATTGAAGTCTCCAGGGGCAAATGAAATGAGAGACTTTTCCGAATTTCTTTCATATTTGTGTCAGGGCAGCTAAATGGTTCTCAGACTCTGTTTCCTTTTCCCTGTGAGCACAAGACTAGATGACATTGCTCAGCCACCTCTACTGCTACGGGGGGCCATGGTTTAATTCTGGATGGTGGACTGTACGTAGGCTTCGCACATGCCAGCCAGACTGCTGTGTAATCCTGCCTGCTCTTTCTCGCTTCCTTCATTTTCTACCCTCATGGAAAGCGTTTAGTGCCCAGGTTC
The DNA here is from genome assembly GCA_963573935.1 of Arctocebus calabarensis. NCBI lineage: Eukaryota > Metazoa > Chordata > Mammalia > Primates > Lorisidae > Arctocebus > Arctocebus calabarensis. Next base: position 24,416 of record CAUYON010098603.1, on the reverse strand, counting down.
ACATCCAAGATGACCTTGAGCAACTGCTAAATACGGCCACTGCTACAAATGTTTCCATCTCTTAAAAAATATTATCATCTCTGAAATTTCTTCCCTGTGGAGTGATAGATTTCAAGGAATCAGTTTTCCAGATCATCTTCTTTTTGACTGAGAGTTTGCGATTTGATCAAACCAGATTGGATGATTGGAGAAGGGCCTGCCCAAACCAAGCCTTTTATGCTAAATTTGTTTTAAAATTAGGCTCCTTGATCTTTCTGTTTCTTGTTTCCTAGTTTGTCCATGAACATCTGAGAAGATGCATCTAATAAAAAACACCCTATCAAAGCCACTCAGGTTCATCTGTTATTGCTTTCGGTTAAATCTTTGGAGAAAAGAAGGGAAAGGATAGCCTTTCAATGTCCATTGCTAGTGAGCTGTCATTTTCCTTCTCATTATTTATGGTGAATAGCACATCAGGTACCTCTGCTGGAGATGATCTGCTCAAGGGCCAAACCAGTGAAATGACAGCAAATAGATAGTTGGGTAGCTAAAATCAGAAAAGGACAGTAGTTCCTAATACACGTTTTTGACACGTTTATTGAAAGCTTACGCATTTATGGAATGCCATGCCCTGTCCCAGGAACTTGGATAGTTTAAAGGTCTGTGAGACACAGCCATCAAGAATTTTATAGTCTTTTAGAATAACCAGTGAAGGTTAGCAAATTCAAATTCAGAAAACAATGAGAGAAAACTTTTATAGCATGGTGGCTTTGTAATCTGAGACACTACGCTGTCAGGACACAATTAGAGGATTTGCCTCATTCCTTTTTTCGTCTCTAATTTGGTCAAGGAGCTGCTGGCACTGACGAGGGCCGGCCACTGGCATTTCCCTCTAATAACTGACATGTCTCATGCACCCTAGCCTGCTGTGATGATGGGGATATGTTGCCAGTTCTTGTCCTTAAAGAAAGAAGAGAATCCATGAACAGAACAAAACTTTGTGCACAAAAAGGGCTTAATTCCTAATTTTGATACTGCTATCAAAACTTAAGAACATCACGTTATATGGTTCAAGCGGAAATTTAAAAAATGGTCAGTTTTATCTTGTAGTTCAATGATGCCTTGATTGAGGTTTCTGAAGAAACATTAGATCACCTTATAGAAAAGAGTTGTATGACCACTCATTAGTGACAATTGACTTGAACCTGAGAGATAGAATGTTTGTCATCTCTAATTAGTCACTCAAAGATCTCATTAACCATCAAGGGACATGATTGGTACTCTCACAGAAATATCAGTGCAGTTCTTTATTTCTGTGTCCTCTGAGGACGCCACATGGGATATGGATGTCTTGAATAGAGATGTGGCTTGAAACACACTGCAAGTGTTTTCATTAGTTCCAAAGAACAGTGAAAGTTGGGAGAAATCTCAGAGGCTGTCTTAGGCTCACTCTGTTGTTTGCATCAATGCTTTCCCTTATAAAATCCACTAAATCTTGCTTCAAAATGATGTTTTTGGAGCATTTCAGCTCTAGGGACCCCAATCTACAGCAACTTCCGAGCACCTGAAAAATCACCGGCCTCTCTTAGAGCTGCCTTTTCCAGCATCCCCGTGAGTCTATGATTATCCACAATTGCTTCCTACTTCAGCTCCAAATAAGATTCAGAGCATTCATATGTTGGTGAGCACTGATTTTGGTAGTGGAACAGTTTGCTGATGGTTTGTTAAAAAAAAAATCAGATTCACAAACTCAATCATTAAATATTATCTGAAGGCTTTCTTGCATCAGATGTAAGGATTATCACATCCATTTCAAATCTGCTGCAACGTATTTCAACCAAGTGTTTGCTGGGAAGTTGCTTATAGTTCTGCTATCTAGGGCTTCCTCTTATAAAAGTGCTCAGAAAAGGAGAGCTATTTTCTTTTCTTTGAGAGATGCTGCTCTCATTTTAATTGCAACTTGGTAAGGCCATGTGGCTAGAATGAAGTCTGGGTCTTTTCTCAATGACCATTCTAACTCAGGCCAGGTCCACATAATAATGTCCTACCCATTATTTACTAGAAAAAGGACAACTCTGCAGGTAAGAACATGTGGAATTGTGTTTCCAAGGCTAAATCTATCCAAGTTTTCCACCCCTTCCTTGTTCCCTGCAGGGTTTTAAGAAAATCATTAGGCAAGACTTTTTTTTTTTCTTTTTTTCTTCTTTTAATTTTGTTCAGCATTAAAGGAGGGAATTTCATAAACATTGATTGTCATTTACAGAAAACATTCAGAAATCATGTGTGCATCATCTGGGAAAGCTAACAGTATACAACTAATAATTTACAGGACATAAAATAACGACAGAAACCTATTACATTCTAAAGTAATATAAAACTCTTTTTTTAATCGTTAGGGAGTGCTGTTTTATTCTAGTATATTTATAATTAAAAAAAAAAAACAAAACTCAATGCTTACTTCCTAAATGACTCAGGCTGCAGTTTGACTCACATACACAAAATTAGGTCTTATATATTAAACAAGGAGAGAGAGATCAGAAAATTGTAGATTTTAAAACTATATATGTCACTGAGTTTATTCGTAGTTTGCCTTTTGCCTCTATAGGCTGGTAAGAATACATGGTAATAATGTAATTAAACTCCAGAAAAATCAATGGTGACTATAGGAGGCATTATTCTTTTAAAAAAGTAGAATTATTATGCTCTTTAGAGTGAATACTTTTATTTTACATACTTGTGGCAATGCAAGCTTTTGAGCGATGCCAACAGTGGTGTACATGCTCACGAGATGTAAACTGTACCCCTCCCACGCTGCTGCCCGGGTGCAGCAACGCTTAGTTGGTACAGCAAAGCCCCAGACAGCCCAAGGTTTCGACCTGGAGGACTTAGAGTTACTCTGCAAGTGTAGGCTGGAGCTAAGGTAAAAGCATTAAATCTCTGAATGTTGGAAGTATATGAAAATCATTTCTCTCAATCCTAAAAGCAAGGAAGCATTGTCAGGGATTTCAAAAATATTGGAAAGTCTCATTTAAATCTAAATATCTTTTTTTTTAAATTATAAATCAATCATCATAAAATACTAGCCTTTTAAAGTCATATTTGGGATGCAGGAAAAGCATCAGCTTCACGGACTTGCCCCTGCCTGTGTTGCTATAGCTCATGACACATTAGATTTTCTTCCCTCTCAGTCTCTCCCCAACCCTCCCCCAGGTTCTTTACAACATTTTATTTGGTGAAGGTCAGTTATGGCTTCAGCGAATGAGTGGTCTGACCTCAGGTTATTCATACGAAATAAATGTGTATAAAAATATTTTGCTCATCAGAAAGTGGAGTTAGTTTGCCTTAAGCTAGTCCATGCAGAAAGGTTTTGGACAAAGCCATTTGCTACAAGGAAAGATGACTTAACTCAACTCAGGTACCTTTTTTTTTTTTTTAAAACTTTCTTTTTTTCCTATTGTCTAGTTCAGATAGAGTTTGCATGTCTTAGGCCAATCTTCAATCCGAATTCTTTGGAGCAGATTTAATTGACAGCCCAGTCCCTTTCTCGGTTGTATTATAAAAAAGAAGCATACACTTAACACCAATGACCCGTCAAGATGCTTAAACTGTTACAACCAGTTTCTTTTAAAAACTGAGAAGTATATAACACGCAGAAAGGAAGCAAGTACATATTTGCTCTTTGTTGTTTTTTCCCCCTCTAAAAAAATTGTTACAAAGTCTTATGCTTAAACAGAGACATAGAAAAATCAGTGTATTCACTGTCTCCAGTTATTTACAGCAAAAATTACAGAGACAGCGTACATTGTATTAGACCTTCCACAAGCATATATTAAAAGTAATTACATTTGAAAAAATATTTTTATTTTTCCTCTACATTTCTACAATACATACTCAGTTTCCTGTGGGTGTAATTTTTCTTTCTTGTGTGTGTGTTAATCAGATGAAGCAGACGGTACTGTGCTTTTCAGACATCCCTAAAGTGTGCCCGAGGCTGGCGAAGGCTTGCCACCAGCCCCAGCCAGAACAGTAGCGTTAACTACAAGGATCATGCCGCCCAGCTGGGGCGCAGATAACCCTGCACTTCCCTGAACGGGGTTCATTCGATTCTGGTAACCTTGTGCTTTATTTTTGGCCGTGGGAACAATCACTGAGCTGCCTTCTCTGATCCACTGGAGGCCACACTGACAGTCGTGCAGGAGGCAAATTAAGCTTCGGAGGAATTTCAGCAGCTTAGGAAAAAGTGCACGAACAGACAACCCTGTCTGCCGCACAGGAACCCGTGTTCTGCACTTGAGCACAGTGGACGACTGCGTGATCGCGTCTATGGAATAAATTCTTCACGTATGACTAAGGGGAAACGAAAACTTGCTGGAAGATACCGAAGTCACACAGTTAAAGAAACATGTGGAGACTCCAAAGCATGAAAATCGTGCATTTGACTTTCAGAAAAAAGTGGCATGAAATCTAGCCCCCTCTTTAGGAAGTTGGAAGTTCAGGCAAGACAAATCCAAGTCTTTTATAAGCCATCATTAAATGGAATGGTTTTCATTTTTAGACTGTTTGCTATGTTTTAAACCGACCTCTTGCTGTGCCCTCTAGTCGTGATAGTCAAATACGGAAACCAAATTGAGTATCAGAAGGGCAAGATCTCTACCCATTCCACCCAGCACTAATACCCTGGTACCATCCAGGGTTGAATCTGACCGGGCCTGCTACAGCTGAACAGGAACAGTTGGGATTTTGATTTATACCAGAAGTGGCAAGCTCGTGGTCTGTAAGCCCTCTTCTGCCCAGAAGATTTTAGTCTGTCCTAAGCTCTGAATCAACTGCCATTCTTTACAACTTGAAAGATTTTACGAAATTTTGAAGCTCTAGCAACACTCAACTTCAGCTGAAGAGTGAATGTCCCCTTTTTACATGGGACATGTCCTAGCCATCTTGAGGCTGGCCTGTTCAACTCATTTGCATTGACTCCCTGGCCCTTTTAGACTTTTGCATTTTTAACCCCTGCTTTAAATGGACAGGTACCTGTGGTCCTGAGACCTCTAGAAATGAAGAAGGTCAGTTCTTTTTTAAAAAATCCCAGTGGTTTCCCACATCAGGCCTTTACTCTAGTTGCTACTTACACCAGCAGTTAGAATATCAAACTGACACTTTGTTTAAAGCAAATGAGGGGCTTCTCCCTCTTCTTCTATAGGGAACTTTGAGCAAAGTCTCACTACCCATGTACACTTCAAAGTTATGTTGTGGTACTGAGTGGTGATTCTATCAGGGCACAGATGTGCATGGCCTGAATTTAGTGCCAATTGTAGTAACTTCATTGGAAATAAAATTTTATAGAGAAAAAAAAGCCAGGAAGAAATTATTTCTTCTAATTTCTAATAGAAGTTTTCTTTGCTTCTGTAATAAACAGAAAGAAAGGCCCTAGAACACACTGACATTATTAGCATCTCACTGGTTTTTTTAAAAAGCTGTTAAGTTTTTGGTTGTCTTTGGGGCATAAGAACTGTTTTTGCATTCAAGCCTGATACACGTAGCATTGGCGATAGGGAGTGAGAGTGGATGCATCTGTGTGGTTTCCTACAAACAGCTTGACTGCTGTAAAGTTAGGTGTTGAACGAGGCAGCAGTAACAAGAAAACAGGAAGAGTACGGTTGCTTCCCTGGCATGTCTCGTTACTATGCAAAGTTCATTATGATTTAGGGTCTCTTTGACTCTGAGAAAGAAATATAATCACTTAAGAGACCATTTTATTCTCTGTTTTTAACTACTTAGAGGTCCTTTCGTCCACAGCCCTGAAGACGGTGTTAATACAAGGGAAATTCAAAAATAGGCATGTCTGTAGGATACTTCTCCACTCCCAGCTTTTGGTCTTTGGAGATAAAAGGGCCACAGAAAAAGGGACGTAGAGATGACGTGGGCAGGAGGGGTGTGTGTGGGATGGCAAACCAGATTATTCTTCTATTTCCCCTCCAAAATTTCCCTTTCCTTTATAGATCACAAATGTATAGGAGTTTGAATTCACACAGCTTCACACCCTTTGTCAATGTCATCGAATGGCAGTTAGATTTCTGTATTTTCCTTGCTCTGGATTTGTATAGAAAGCTTGGATTGGCTGAGAGATAAATATCCCTATGAATGGGGCAGCTGGATTATTTGGCTCTTAGCAGACATTAGAAAATGAGGCTACATCGTCTTTACTCATGTGCAACTGTTCAGCAAGTCCAAATAATAAAAGCAAATTTAGTTCGCAGCATAAAGTTGCTTGTTGGTCTGAAAGCCTTGTCAGAGAGGTGCCCTCATTGGCATACTTCATTTATCCCACTTATATTTTGTTGTCATTTTCCTGTTTTTTAAATTTTTCCCTCCTTCTTGATGTGCCATTTTTCTTTTTTTCTCGAATGAAAACATCCCTGAGTGGATACAGTGCAACATGTGCGTCAAGCAGTGATTGTCGCTACGAAGTGTGAAGAACAGATCAGGAAGTTTTTTCCTCCAGTGCACATTTTATCATGAGTGTGTCGTGAGCATTTGTTAGTCCTCATGGGGAAGGGACAAAGTGCTGGGGTTGCATGTAAAGAAAGGTATTTTTAAAATACCTTGACATGTAGTATTAGGTGATGTTCAAAGGGCAGCTTTTTAGGACTTTTGTTTACTGAAAACATGACTTGATGCTCTTTTGAGGGGAGATTTGGCAACTGTGGTTCAAACTAGAAATCTCTTCTCACAACTGAAGTGGGCTGAGCATGTACTGGTTTCCACTGTTTTGTTATGTTTCAGTCACCAGCTCTGTTTTCTGTCCCTTAGCTTCAAAAGGTCCATGTCGTCCCAGTAAAGTGCTTACACTAGTGGAAACGACACAAATTCAAAACCAGTACCTCCCCAGACAAATGTGGGGAGCAATCTTTTTCCTACATCACCCATGGGACAGAGGAGGAAAAAATTCTCAGCCACTTCATCAATTGAGCCAATTTAAATCCTCTAAGGTAAATTGGAGGAAGCAAATGATTCCCTTTGCAACTGAGCAGGAATTACAGGCTGACAATGGAAAACACTTGGCCAACAGAACAATGAAAACAAAGTTTGACATAAGTTCAAAGCTCAAAGGGAAACACCAAGTAGACACATTAAGCCTTGCCTATCACAAGCCAATCATAAAACATACATTGCATTTGGAAACGGCTTGGTTTAATTGAGTGCCTTCCATTACCCTGTTTTCCTAGCAATCAGTAAAGTAATCTTTCCATTAGAAGGAAATATGACTCTTGGAATTAATTCTTTATACAAAGAGCTAGCAGGAGTGACATTTACACCAAAAAGAATTGAGTCCCTGTGGCAGAATAATAAGCAGTCTACAGCTGTCTTCTTAGAACCAAAGGTAATTTGGTTCAATGTAGTTAAATTAATTGAATATAACAGTAGTTGAGAAAGAGATTCATTACTTTAAAGCCTTTTTGTTTTTCCCCATTGGTTTGGAATTTATCAATCATGAGGTGAAAAAAAGCTCCATTTTCTAAAAGGAAAAGACTAACATTACTGTTTTGATCATCGGGCAGGAGTTCTGAGGCGTCTTGGAGATGGCTCTCAACCATGAACTTCTGGAGAGCATAAGAGATGAAAAAAAAAAAAAATCAAAGTGGCCACTGATGAAAACTTTACAAAGCAGGGGTATGTGTGTCTGTGTGTATGTGTGTGTGTTTGACAAAGACAGAAGGGCAGGTGTGTGGCTGGGCTACACGTACAAGAGATCATAATTCTCATTGTCCTATACACAAACTTCTGCCCTAGCTTCCTTCTTCACAAAAAACGTCTTATTTTGGATCAGATAATACCAAAGGCAGCCCTCCAGAATGCAGTCTGAATAGTGGCCTTGGAATTTATGCTTTTCTGATGACTAATTTTATCAAGGAGCAGGTGGAGAAGTGAGAACTTGTACAAAGAAGCCTAAAATCTCTGATTCTGATGTCATCCTTGTAATGATGTGCTTCTAAAAGTTGCTAAAAGCTCTCCTAGGTAGGTGCATGATGCGATTATTATCTGCATAGGGATCACTTTTGGCTTTGGGAAATATTAATTCCATAGAATAATAAGATATTTTCTTAATATGTCAGGTTTTTACTATCATTTTATCATATAGCACTTTGGAGTTAAAAAAAATTAGAAAAAAAATTGGAGGCCCCAGGCAAGAAGGACATAAAAGGTCCTGCCTTCCCTTTATTCTTACTTTCTATAACAAACATATTAAGGAGAAGAAATATAAAGAATTACTATTTACTTTGTGTCTTCTCTTCCTACCTCTTTTTTTTTTTTTTTTTTTTGCCAAAAAATGGTTAGAGAAAAAATGTTTACTTGAAATAGCATTGGGACCCTGGGCTCTGATATGCTCTTTTAATTTTTCTAGAAAAAAATTGCTGGTGGTCATAATCCACAGACTGTATTTTTCAGCTGAAGACACAATAAGCACCAAAATCAAGTTTTTTCACAGTTGGAAATCCAAAGGGGGGGGAAATGTTTCACATGTTCTGATGAAAAATAGGCAATACCTATTGTTTGGTCAAAAAAGACCGGGACCTTACAATATTATCTGTGGCCTAATTCTTGAGACAGGAAAATGGCTCCAAATACTTCCCCCTCCCCATTACGTACCACCTTGACAAGGCTTTGATGTCATGGACAGAGTTTACACGGAGGCCGTGCAGTATAGTTATTCCTTGGTAGACTTATTTCTGAATTGGTACCACCCTGCTTTTGACTACGGATGAAAACTCTGTTTGGGAAACTAAATCCTGATTGTCTAACATAAAGGTAACATATAACAGAGAAAGTGAATCATACGAGAGAGCTTGACTGAACCTCCATTGCTAGTAGGTATGGTATTTAAGCCACAGTGCATGTGCATGTATCAGTAATAGTCATATATAATATCTCACATATTATATACTTATTACATACATGCACAGTACTTTCCAAGACAGCTACAAAGTTACACATGCATCAGCTATCTAAAAACATAGAAATAGGTAAGCCTAGTAAGTGGAATTTTCTTAAATTATATTTGAACAATCAACAGGAAAAGTAATCATGTAAAGTACCGCTCTGTTCTCGTACATATCTACAATAAAATTCTATAAACAGTTGTCTCCCAAAACATACCCGGAAAAAAAAAAAAAAAAGGATAACACCCAGTGTCCTATATTTGTATATTTATGGTCATTTCAAAAACAAACAAACAAATAAAAGAGCCCCACTCAGGTGCATATTTACATTCTTCAAACTGTAGCGGTGAAAAATAATTCTATTAAGTGCAGGACATTCCTAATGTTGCAGTAGTGACAATTTCCTTAAGTCTTCATGAACACATTGCTTTTGTCTTAATGGTGATGCATTCCATGACGATGAGACAGTTCTCTCATCCCCTTCATTTGCAGACCGTGGCACAGTCAGGATTAAAGAGCTCCTTGTATAACGGAGGAAACAGTGTATTCACTATGTCTGGATGAGATTGCTTAAATACCTGCAGTTTCTCCCCGTGCAAGTTGCAAACTGCTGTGATGGTTGGTATCTTGGCTATTAACTGTGAAATGAAGAGACAGGAGAGAGACAAAGAGGGAAGCTCATTAGTGCTCAGTCTTCAGAATCAGTGTCCTTTCTGGCCCCAGATGAAGGTAAATGGCTTCGGCAAAAGATGTTCAGAAAAAAAAAAGTAGATTCACTTTCAGCTTCTCTTTTAGAACAAAACAAAAAACAATATGGACCCTCCCCTCAACTTCATCTCCTGCAGGAAAAATAGAGAAAGATGGAAAGCAGGACCAAGCTTTCTGATGCATTGTTCTTAAATAAATTATGTATGGGAGGTAGTCTAGTTTAATAGTCACAAGTGGGTGCTCTGTAGGCAGGCTGCCTGAGTTCCAAAATAGCTTAATGATAGTGTGGCTGTGACATATGCTTCGTCTCAGTTTTCCCCTTTTTAAAATGGGCTTCCTAATAGCACCTACTTCATTGGGTTGCCGTGTACACTGAGTTAGGTAATCCCTACAAAAATGTTGAACGTACTGTAGGCATGGAGTATGATTGTTAAGTAACATTTTTAATATCCATTATCTCCTACGGGAGACTTTTGTGACTTGAATATTAGATTTTAGCTTTGGGAAGGTGACAATGTTGGGAACATATAACCAAACTGTACCAGGTGTGATCCACAGTGATGTGGACGGCTTGGCGGACCAACTCACTAACCCCACCACGTCTCTTCCACCCCCTCCATTGTATTCCAGAACATGAAACTTAGGTCTAACCAATGGAGAATTTGGGAGGTCACTGGCACTTAGCATGTTTTAAAAATGAATAAGAGCATATCCACGTATAATTGTTAGGTTTTGATATAGGTGTATAATGTAGGATATAATTTTTGAGTTGAAATACCCAGAAGGCAGTGTTTTATAGTAATTTAAAATGTCCATAGTTTGCTAAATGCAACATTGGTTTTAGGAGATGAACAATTTCAGCTTTTAATATACTTACAGCTCGGGAACACTTTTAATCCATCATTTGGACTCGAGATTAGCTTAAACAAATGTCATCATTATCAAATTACTGTGAGAAATACGTTCTTGTATAGAGAACACTCTTACAAAAGATAAGCGTGATAGTTCATATAGCTGACTAAAGATACACTTGAAAGTGATGATAAAATATGATTAAATAAAACCCATCTCATTACCAATTAAGCTCATCACTTTCCCTACCCCGTTCAATGGCAAGAATCCACTTCAGCCTTTGAAGTAAAAGAGGAAATAGATAATTAGTTACTTTGTGCTTTTTCAAAATCAGAAATTTTCACTCCTTCATTAACTTTCCTTTTAGCAACTAATGACTCAATAACCATACTCTGAGCAAAGTAAAAATAGCATCAAGATTAGAGCCGTTGACACATTCATGAAAGGGGTCTAGAACATGTCAAGAAGTCTGGGGGTTCAGACTCTCCAACCCAACCATCTCCACTGCTATTTAAAGACAGAGATAGAGAAGGAAAGTGTGGAATCTTTGTCTCATCGAATGGATGGCAAATTTTAGACTGAAAATCAAAACCTTGTTTCCAACATGGCGAATTAAATGTTTTCATGATATTTTACAACATTGAAGAGAGTGCTTACTTTAGCAGGCACTGAGCTAGACACCAGCACATGCAGAACAGTTATGGTTCTTGTTTGTAGTCTACTGGAAGAGGCAGATGGGAATAAGGGTGCTGCATAGTCAAAAGCAGGCTGAAAAGCTGTGGTGTGCTATGGTGAATGCCATGGAAGAAGGATGGAAGGAGAAGTGGTAGATGAGTGTACTTCTCATAGCAGACCTAGGAAGGCTTCCTTGAGAAGGGGACCCTGAGGCTCAGAGCTGATGGAAGATGAGAGCTAACCAGGTGCTGGGGCAGAGGGTACCTAACGGACCCCAGGATCACATGCAAAGACGCTGCAACCCTTGGTGCCCTGGAGAACTGAAGGCAGGTCAGGGTTTTTGGGAGTGGTGGCAAGGAAAATGCTGGACAGATGCTCACAGCCAGCTTACATGAAGCCCTCATAGTGCACTTTATGGTCTTTGGGAAGATTTTATGCAAGAAGAAAGATGATCAGAATTCCATTCCAGGAGAGTTGCTTTGAGTCCACAGTAAAAAACTGTCCTTTCTATATTTTCGTAGGTACAGAGTGTACAAGTGTCCACTTAACTGGAGTCCCTTGGGAAGTTATTCAGGCTCTCTTAACCAGCTGCTCTCACAGAAGGAGACTCCAACAATTTAGGAACACCTCTTGCACATGACAATTCTCCTTGAAATAGCTGTTGAATGTGGCAAGGCTTTGAAAACTTTCTACAATCACCTTCAGTTGAATTGATGATGTGCAGAGCTCCTGAACCTTCCAGATGCAACTCTGTGATGACTGCCTGTCGTAAGAGTCACACACTCAGTCAGGCACACTGGGTGCCTCCTAAAAATGCAGGTCACTGGCACCCACTTCTAGGAATTCGGTTTCAGTAAGTCTGAGTGAAGCTCATACAAACATTCCCTGCAGATACTGATGCCATGGGCCCACGGCATGGACTAAGAAACACCGCCTCAGGGGCGGAGGCTTTATAAATTTACAACTGGCTTTCACAAGTGAAAAGCAAATTCTCTATTGTATTGAGATAGTCCTGCGAGCTGAGTATAAAGTTAGCTCCTTTTCAGGAGGCAAATAAGGAATGTCCATCTAAAGAGGGAGGTGTCCACCTGCTTCATTCTATTAGTTTGGTGAAGGACAAAGAATGGAGGTCCCTGAGACACTCGTGAGGTACCTAGAGAGGACCAGCCTGCTGATAAAGACCGTGGCTTTGGAGTCAGTCCTCCGGGACTTCAATCCCTGCCCTTCACAGCCTTGGGCAAGTCACATAACTGCTCAGTTTCCTTATCCATCAAATGGTGGTAACAGTCTCTGCCTCGGAGGCATATTGTGAGGATTGAATGAGTCAACATCAATTTTTCTACAGTGGTGCCCGGCATGTCTATATATGATGATATGTATGGCAGCTGTCAGGCCTCCATTCCCACATAATATTTCCTTCAAGGAGAGAAAGACTTAAGGCCACACTTTTAGTCAAGTGACATGCAGGGCAGAAAACCAGCATAGCCCTTACCCAAGCACCCAAAGTGGCATCCTTGTGTATTACATATATACATGGGAACATCAGCCATTTACTTTTATTAAAATGGCAAGGCAAAGTCATATTATTTTTCATTTTCTTGTAGCAATTCAAGTAAGTGGCTCTTTGTATTAACTGTGATTCATACAGCAGAATCCTATGTACTACTATCATTGAAGCACTTTTCTGCTTTTTAATTTATTTACCGTTTTTTAGAGACAAGGGTTCACTATGCTGCCCAGGCTGCTCTCAGGCGATCCTGTTGCTTTAACCTACTGAGTAGCTGAAGCTTCAGGTGTGCACCTCTTAGTGAAGAGGTGGTGTGTGGTATCAAGTGTGTCAGAGGATGACCATATCCCTTCTGCAGTTGCTCATTGCCCTGGAAATGTGCAGCTAGGTGCCTTGTTTGGAGAAGTGAATATGGGCCCTTGCTTCTTTCCTGCCAAAAATTGGGATTCAGGAAGAGTCTGGCTCAGGGCCCCGTGCTGCCCTGTTTTCTGCGATTTGCACAAGTCCCTGACGCTCATCTGAAGAATGGGCCGAATGGCGAGAATTACTTTTTGTTAAAGAGCATCCTGACCCCTTGAGCAAACAGCACCGAGAAAGACAAAGAGCTTCCCCAGCCTCTATGCTCTCAGAAGAGGCTGATAGCAAGACACCAATCAGTTGAGGAAACAGAAGTCCTGGCAGGGATATCCATCACTCTGGAGGCGTGATGGGCCAGGAGGCCTTGCGGAGGCAGCAGTAGCACTTGTCAGAGCCCAGAAGGGCCTGGTGGAGGAAGCAGCAGGCAGTCACTTACTGCTCATTAATATTATGTACTGCAGCCAGGGGACCCCCATTTCAAAGGGAGCTCAGAGCAGCCTCAGCAGCAGTTAATGGCTCAACAACTTTTTAAACAGCTGGGGAGGTGATCCAGAAGCACTTGGAGATGGAGGGGGTAGGCAATTTTAAATCATCATAAAATTCCTTCATGTTTACATAATCCCCATAGCAGAAGTAGACAGAGGGTCTATAAAAAGGCATTTTCACACTCATCCCTTTCTTATGACAAGCATTTCTTCTAAGGAGGAAGCCTTAGCTTATACCTACGGGGGTCTACAAGAAGAAAAAGCAGCTGTTTGAGAAGAGATAATAATTCTGTACATGTTCCCAGAGGGCAGTTTTATGAGAAAATTCACAATTTTATAACTAGCACATTTGATGTTGGAAAATGGAACACGCAAAGGGTAAAACCAGTGATTTGTTCATGTGGGCTTTGCAGCCATCAGGATGCCATCCAACCTGAAGCAGGAAGCCAGTGATAGTTTGAAAGTGGAAGAAACTTCAGGGGCACCGATGAAAACAGGGTGCATAAAGTAAGGTTGAACATATCTATTTCACGTGTCCATTCAATTTTCTTTGGTTTGGGCTGAACCAAACGTAGACAGTTGGATTACAATTATGATCGTGAATCTGAGATAGCTTTCCGGTCGGAAGCCCTCCCTTCCCCATCCCAGCCTCATGCTTGGCATTGTAGAGCATATTCTTTCCACCCTGCACATCGCAGACTTCTGTGGAAACAGATCCTTGGCTCACCTGGGGCTGGGATTTGCAATCAGACTGAGAGCCACGAAGTTACCTTCTAAATGCAGCTGAAACTACAAGTAACCTAAGGAGCTAGGAGCTTGCTACTTCATCTTGAGGACCAGGGAAGCAGAAAAAACTGGTATTCAGAGAGGGAGAAGAATGAAGTAGATACTTGCACAGAGATGAACATCTCAGATAGAGAATTCTGAAGGCTTCCCAACTCTGTGTTCCAGTAACTCCTGAACCGTGATTGAATTTTTGACCTTGGGTTCTATGAGATCTCTTTCCATTATTTTATTTATTTATTTATTTATTTTTTGTATTTTTTAAGTTAAGGTCTTTGGAGTTGTTTCCTGTTACTTATAACCTAAGAGTCCTAATGAATATATCAACTTGAAATTTGATGAATGAGGAATAATATCCAAATCTCTCTTCTCATTTACAGATCATTAATCTGACGGACAGTCCTTGGAACTTCTGGAGGGGTTAGGCCTGCAGTGTATGCCAGCAAACTATAAACAGCTAAAATAGATCGAAATAATCTGGCCTCTCCCTGGAGTTCCTCAAGGAAGCTGCCCTGTGTCATTCGCCATTCTCTCCTTGTACCTGGCACATCGTACCTACTCATAACAAATGTAGGTTGAAGTAGGAAACTATCCCAGGAGAGAGCTGTGTTTCTTGAGTTTCGATTTGAAATTTAAAAACGTGGGGGAATCTGTGAAGCTGTTTTCTACAATTCTGCCTATCCTTGCACTATTTTAAAGTCTATGTCCTTTTGGGAGGAAGCTTGAGGGGGGCTTTGGGGATGCTGGTTTTACTTCGTAGAGGTCATGCAGGTATGTTAACATTGTGCTAAGTCACTGAGCTCTACACTCAGGACTCGAGAACTTCCCACTGTGTGTGTTCTATGCTTCACATAAATTTTATACATTTTACGGTATAAAAGACATTTCTGACTAGAGAGAAATGGGAATGGGGAGGCTGAGACCACAACTCGCCTCATCTAGGTAGGAGTTTTTCATGCACTCATTAGACAGGCAGTGCTTGCTGTTCAAGATGAAATTGAATCCAAACCCCTAGTCCCACTTGCTAGGAATTCTAATATAAGACCTAGTACCTTGCAAGAAGAATAAGCAAGCTTGAGGCATCAACATCCCATTATTCATCATAGTATAGTCTATTTTGATCTCATTGAGAAGGCAAGTACAAATCAATGGAAGTGACCTTTTGCAGTTTTCATTGATCTTTCAATGAATGTTTGCTCTACAGATTCTATCTGCAAACAACATGGCTGTTTTTTTTATAATTTTTTTTTTTTTTAAGAGACAGTCTCACTTTGTTGCCCTTGGCAGAGTGCCGTGGCATCACAGTTCACAGCAACCTCCAGCTCTTGGGTTTAGGCGATTCTCTCGCCTCAGCATTCCAAGTAGCTAGGGGTACAGGTGCCTGCCACAATGCCTATCTATTTTTTTTGTTGCAGTTTGACCGGAGTTGGGTTAGAACTTGCCACCCTCGGTATATGGGGCTGGCACCCTACTCACTGAGCCACAGGCGCTGACCTGTTTTTTCTTTTTTTTTTTAATAAATTTGTATCCCAACAGTTTTACTTATCTGAGAGCGACCAGAAATGATTTCTTTTGAGTAAAATCTCAATGTAAAATAGGATTGTTTAAGCCTTTCATCTTTTAAATTTTTATTTAATAGGTTGCTTTTGTTATAATAGAAAGAGGAGCTTCCTTCTAATGTTGATGATACAGTTGTGTTATCTTAAGCTGGGAACAGATGTAGGGATTAAGAAGTGAACCTGTTTGCATGCATCTTTCCCAGTTCATTCCATTGTAATTCTCCCTGGGAACGATTCCTGAGCCAGAAAGAACCTCCTTCTGAACCTCTCAGATATTTAGGAGTAGTTGCACCCAAATTAAGAGTGAGGGGACTGGAATTGGCTTATCTGGGTTCATATTCTGGCTCCCCCACTTGCAAGCTGATTAATCTCAGGCAAGATACACAGTCATTTGAAGAGATAGAGAGATGGAGCGTAGTTTTGAGAGTTAAATGCCCATCTATGTAGAATCTATCAGCATAGTGCCTGGCACATAGTACAGGCTCGAGCCCTTCTCACCATCACCAATCTTTTTATCAGTCAAGTTATTCTATTTTCTTTTTTTGAGACAAGAGTCTCATTATATTGCCTTCAGTAAAGTGCTGTGGCGTCACAGCTCATAGCAGCCTCAGGCTCTTGGGCTTAAGCAATTCTCTTGCCTCAGCCTCCCAAGTAGCTGGGACTCCAGATGCCTGCCACAATGCTCGGCTACTTTTCTGTTGCAGTTCATTGTTGTTTAGCTGGCCTAGGTTGGGTTTCAACCCGCCAGCCCTGGTGTGTGTGGCCAGTGCCATAACCACTGTGGTATAGTGGACTAAGCCTATCAGTCATGTGATTCTGATCATGTACCACGTTTCATAGTAGTCATTGAGATACTCAATGTGAGTTTATAACCAGCATGTGAGTTTATATCACATATATTTATACATCTTGCATATTTTACCTGCAAAAAATATTTGTTGAGTGAATAAAAATGATGAATCCCATAAAAACTTCTTACTTCATCCTATTTCCATGTAAATATTTTCTTGGCAGCATGAAAGCTGTGGCTCTGATGTTGTATTCAGGTAGTGAGCTATGTCCTGCAAAGTTAAGGCTGCATAATCTAGACAGTGTTTTAGCTGGAAAGTGAAGGTAATGCTCAGATCTTTAACCTACATAAAAGGATTTTGCTGAGACAGAATGGTGGAAAGGAGAGGAGGTGTCTGAAGTAGGCAGGAGAGGTGAATTATCCTCTTATTTGAAACTTAAAGAATCTATATCAGTGATAGATCAATAGAAATATGATGAGGGTTACAGACGTAATCTAAAAATTTCTGGCAGCCACACTAGAACAAGTGAAAAAGAACAGGTAAATTAATTTTATAATAAATTTTATGTAACTCAAAATGCCTAAAAATATTATTTTGACATATATATGTATATTAAATCATAAAAAGTATAAGCAAGATGTTTTACATTCTTTTTCACACCAAGTCTTTGAAAGGCTCAGGAAGGAGGTCTTGCACGGAAGACATTCAAGGTGGTGCTGGCCACAGCAAAGTGGGTCAGAAGTCAGGAAATGAAGGGACGGTTCCCTCCCCCTTCTTCCTGAGGCCTTGTAAAAATGTGATGGGTATGTGCTGGGGAAAACTGGACCTTTGAAACCTGATTATTTAGATTTAAGTCAATCTCCCCTATGTCTCAACCTATATGGATTATGTCTTTTTAAAAATCCCAGCTTCATATTAAAAAAAAAAAAATCCCAGCTTCTTCTCTGTGGTGCTGTGGGGGACTAGGAGAAAGGTCTAATGTTTTGGGCAGCACCTGTGTCTCAGTGGGCCTGGCACCGGCCCCATATAGTGAGGGTGGCAGGTTCCTGCTGCTAGCCCCTGGCTGAAGTGCAACAAAAACAAGAACAAAAATAATAGCTGGGCATTGTGGCGGGTGCCTGTAGTCCCAGCTATTTGGGAGGCTGAAACAAGACAATCGCCTAAGCCCAAGAGTTGGAGGTTGCTGTGAGCTGCAACGCCATGGCACTCTACCAAGGGTGTACTCTACTCTACACACACACACACACACACACACACACAAAAGAAAGGTCTAGTGTTTACTTTGGGGCCCTGCTGTGAAAGAGAGGATATGCCTCCTGTGCAGCCCACTCGTGGATGGCAGCGGATCAAGCAGAAAATCTGAAAAGTCGAAACTTCAAGACACATTTTTGTCCCCACACGGGTCATTCTACTTGGTCAGGATATTCTCTTCCCATAACTAAACTTAGAGACCCCCCCCTGTTTCCATCAACAGGGTATAATCTTAAACTAAGGTGACAGCTTAGAGATGAAGGGATGTGGCCAGGACGTCTTCCTGGTCATCAAGAGTTTGGGAAGATCAGCTGGAAAGGAGAGAACCCAGAAATGGACAGGTAATAATGTTCCGGATAGCCAGGGATAAGAGGAAATAGAGGAGTGAGATTCTGACCTTCAGCAAAATAACTAGACTCCTCCACTTCCGAGAAGAATTAGAAAGGGTTTGTGAGCATCAGAAAAGAAGTGTGGTGAGACCCGTGATTCCTAGAAAACTAGAATGGACATCTCATAGTGAGGAGCAAGTACTGAAGGCTGAACATGTTTTGAGAAGTGAATTGAGGGTATGGTACTTGCTGAGTGTTACGGCTGCGGGAACATTCCCTCTAAGCCTGCATACGGCAAGCTGAGTGGCTCTGCCTTTGAGACACACCAGGAGTTCTCTATGTCTACCTGTTAGATACACATATTGTTATAGGGTTTGCTAGTCTCAAACTTCTCAAGACAGCTTTGAGCCAGAACATACCTCTAGGAATGCTGAGAAAAACAAACAGGCTTTCTAACAATATTTCATGATACTAATTACCCAGGAGGCACAAGAGGAGAAGCTGGATGGGGCATGGCCAATATCAAACAAGGCTCTGGCTGCATTTAGCAAAGGGCTAGAAACGTGCACCTGGGGGCCAGATGAGCAGGATCCAAGCTTTGCCCTTGGCCATGAGTGTACCACAGCCTGGCCCTGGCTGAACTGACTCCTCCTTCTCCTACAACTTCTGCCCCTACAGTCAGGGGAAGAAGAAAGGCAGATCTGGTGACTTTAACAGAGGGAGCCTGGGAACAGACGCATCAGTTTACAGTCCAAACATTCACTGCCTGTTTCTCTTTCCCCGCAGTGGCCCTGCTGTTGCTGACTGAGCGGAGAAAGAGCTTTCCCGGCTTCCCAGTCTTCACAGTTTTCTGCACCCAGGAAGTAAGCCTGTCAATGTGAGTCACAGCAGCACCCAGAGCGCAAGGTGCATCGCCCCCCGGGAGCCTGACAGGGACGCCGACCTCCGAACCCGGGCTTTACAGACTGCACACTTTGCAGCTTTGGGTGGGACTATCACCCATGACCACAGTGCACGGAGTTCTAATTTGGATCCGCAAGACTTGGCAAAATCCATCTTTTTCTCCGCTTATTGTAATGGTAAAGCGTTGAAAGAGCACTTAACACAGTCACACCAGACTGAGCACGGCAGGACAGAAGATGTCAGGAGAAACCTTCGTTTTTCTCCTTTCGGGAGTCAAAGAATATGAAACTGAAGAGACCTTAAGGACCATGCAGCCCAACCTACTCATTTCCCAGACGAGAAAAGTGAAGCCCAAGGAACAGATGGGCTGCCTCCTCTAGTCATATGGGGCTTAAAAATATATATGTATATTTATTTTAAATATATATGTATGTATTTTTTTTATGAGTTTTAGTGAAAGTGACCAGTGTTATCTCATTTCCTGGCTTCTCAAATCCAGGATCCAGCCAAACCTGACTATTATTTATAGCCTGAACGTACCTTATGCTTTTCTACCTCTGCGCCACGGCCCATCCCTTAGAAAGCCGTCCGCACATGTCCAACCTCCCAACTTCCTTCTTGGGAAATAGTTTTCAGCCATCAGTGATTAGCCCAAAAATACCATCTCTTGGGTAAAAATTTCCCTGCTCAAATAAAATTTCTCTGTCAAGAACAACAGCTACAGCCATGGTACCACCACGTTATCTGTTACAGGCTGCCCAGCTTACTTGGATTTTATCTTGTTTAGTCTTTGAAATAACCCCCTTTTGAGGTGACTGGCATTGGTATTATCTGTAGTCACATTATATAAATGCGTACTGAGGAATGGAAAGGTTAAGTCATGTGTCCAGGTCACTCAACTAGCAAGTTTGTTTTAAAACTGAAGATTTGTTACAAATACGCTACACGTCATCTTCATGCTGATGAGAAGAGGAAACTAGATTTTTTTTTTTTTTTTGAGACAGAGTCTCACTATGTCACCCTCAGTAGAGCGCTGTGGCATCACAGCTCACAGCAACCTCAAACTCTTGGGCCTATGAGATTCTCTTGCCTCGACCTCTCAAGTAGCTGGGACTATAGGTGCCGACTACAATGCTGAGCTATTTTTTGGTTGCAGTTGTTTAGCTGCCCTGAGCCCAGTTCCAACCTGCCACCATCGGTGTATGTGGCTGGCACCCTAACCACTGTGCTACGGGCGCCGAGCTGGAAACTAGATTCTTCAACAGCGTGTGTTTTGCCCTAACCACTCCCTCCCCCTTATAAAACTCCAAGCCAGATTGAGATAGAGGGACTGAAATCTTCTAGTTAATGGACACAGAATATTTGATTTTTCAAGCCTTCCCTAGGTTAAAGTTTGGCCAAAGGTGGAAAGCTTACTACTTGAACTTTAATTTCAGCAAGTGGATACGGAGAAAGTGTGTTGGAGACTGTGCTTTCGGGAGGAAGTTCAATGACTGTATGTTATCCCTGTACCTCTAACCTGATGTCTGTAACACCTGCACAGGATTGAACCGGTCGGTGGTAGAAATACTATTTTGAACATTACATGGAAAGCAGGTGTATCCCCCTACTACTGCAAATTTAACCTGATTCTCTGGATTTGAACACAACATTTTGGGTATGTGTGCATTTTTCTAGAGATAGGTTTCACACCGTTTCCTGGATTTCCCCAAGAGTTCTATGAATAAGGAACATCAAGGGTGCCCATCACTGTTTTAGAGGAATTGTGGAGGCAGAAGAACCCCATTGACTACAAAGGCACAAGGAACGTTTCTGAAAAGACGAGAAGAATCTGTGGTGGAGTGGAACAGTTTTTCTGGTGTTTAAATAAAACTGTTCCTTCTGGAGAATTCATTGCGACTGTGTCCTATACACTAGTGGTTCGTTTGTCTTCTGGGTGTTAAACCAGTCAGGAGCTAAAGGAACTCACTCCACACTCCCACCTCCTCCAGCTCTTGACAGTTGATGAGCGTGAGACTCACACAAGTGGAGTGACTTATCCGAAGCCACAGATTTCAAAACTGGGATAAGTGAGAATCCAATTCTCACTTGGCTTCGTGGTCAGTCTGCATTCATTTGAATAACATCCCATTAAAATGATGATCGTTACAAGAAAGGATACACACGAAAACCCAGTGTCTACACATGGCCTTGGGAACCAGGCTTTGTCGCCTGGCTCCAGTGAATTCTATACAAGAAATCATCCTCTTGTAATGCATTCTCAGCTTTGCAGCATGACCTCTCTATAAGAGAAGAACTGACTTGTGTACTTTTTCCACTAAAGAGGGAGAAAAGGGAGTGAAATTGATCTATAGTTGATGTTGCACTTTCTTTCCTTGCCATCAAATACATTTCGTTCTTCAATCTCTCTGTCTTCTATCTCAAATTCCTCAAATCAACAGGACATTGAGAGGTAGAAAGGAACATAAGCATGAACATTTTACCCTCACAAGGGAGTAAAAATCACAATTTTACAGTGTGTTAGAATTTATGTGGTGTATATCTCATTTGAACCTCACAACACCTCTGTACAGGAAAAGAAATTCTATTCCTTATTTTACAGATGATGAGGCCAGACAACCCCTTTTCAGGCTAGCAGACAACCCCTTTGGCAGAAGAACAAAACTTTCACCTAACTCTGGGCTTTTTAAGACCTTGATTTTAGATGGCAAACATGGAGACCCATATTTCTGGGAGATCCCAAATGCAAGAAACATCTCCCACATTAATTAGCCAGATGTATTTATGCACACATGCTGCCTAACAAGTATAGAGAAATAGGCATATGTTCACGTTACCATCTTTTCTGCCCAGTGAATCGGAAAACATGCTGAAGTTCTGCTCTTGACTTGGAGAAACCAGAGGTGCAGAGAGCAGGTGATTTGTCCTTGACCACATAATAAGTGAAACGCTATGTCAAAGAGAACTATCACTCCACCATGTGGAAATGTTCTTCCGAGTGATGCGTTAATTTTAACAAAATGTTGCCATAATGAAGCAGCATATTTAACTCATGGGGTTTTTTATAGCAGTGCTCTGTGCAAAGTAAAATCTGATGGTGTCTTCAAATAGAGTCTTTACCCTCCCCCTTTTGAAAATAAAAAAACTTCAAGGGCAGAGTGGGAAGGTTTTAATGATAAAAATACAAAGAGTAGGTAGGATTCCTATCATCTTTATCCAAGAATAAGCTCCATTTCCTAGTTTCTTACTCTCAAAAAAATTCCATGTCTCAAGGTATAAAACAGTGCTGAGTATCAATCATTGAAAATTAGTTCTTTCTTTTGTGATTATTGTACTTTGGTAAACAATTGTTCTTAGTACTCTTCTTAAACATCATGATTCTTAATTAAGCTGAATCCAGAAATTAATTGGTGGCGTGTTGCATGTATTTTGCCTGTGGGATACTTCACCATTTTGAAAGAACCTTAGGGAAAACCCAGCATTAAGATATGAGCATTGAAGGGAAATTTACAAATCATCAGTCTTATCTTACACTCTGAGTAGGAATGCCGATTCACAACGCACCTAGGAGAGGACCAGGGCAGCAGCTACCAGAATCTGACCAGGGACAGGGTGCTCACTATTTCAAGCGGCAGGCCATCCCTCTGTTCAACAAATCTCATCATGTGATTGTTCTTCCTTACTTTGAGTAAGTATCTGCCCACTCTTAACTTTCGCCCAGACCTGACTCCAGAACTGGCACAAAGTCTTTTGTTTCTTTGTATATGAACTTTGAAGGCTTGTTTTCTTGCTCCAAGCTTTGGTTCTTCTCATGAAACTCTCAGCTCCTTTGATTTGTCTTCTTACATCCTTCTCCTCTCTGTTCATTATAATTTAACTAGTCTCTCTTTTAAAATGAATGCCTCAGGTTGGGCATGGTGGCTCACACCTATAATCCTAGCATTCTGGGAGGCTGAGGCAGGAGTTTGAGGTCAGAATTTTGAGACCAGCCTGAGTTAAGAGTGAGACCCTGTCTTTACTAAAAATGGAAAAATTAGCCAGGCATTGTGGTGGGAACTTGAGAGGCTAAGGCAGGAGGATTGCTTGAACCCAGGAATTTGAAGTTGCTGTGAGCTAGGCTGATGCCACGGCACTCTAGCCTGGGCAACAGAGTGAAGCTCTGTCTCAAAAATAAATGAATAAATAAATAAGAAAATGCACGCCTGAAAATTCATGCAGCCTTTGGTAACTTTCAGAAATTGTTGCTGACAAATTTCCCTTGGTTCCTAACTAGGCTTCCTTTGCCCATTGCCTTCTCTTGGTGGTAGTCGTGGTTCTGTGATCTGCAGACCTACCTTTGCCAAGGTCTCATCATCCAGGTGATTCTTCTGAATCACATGTTGAAGTGCAAAATAAATTTTTTCCTGAAGCTTCTGGACTTTCCTTGGTTCTATGAGCCAGGCTCGGTCTGAAAAAGGAATTGGATAAGAAGGGGAGAGAACATAAGCTTTGTTTTATTTTACCAATGGCCTGTAAGTGCTGAGTTTCAGACCCACTTCAAATTACTTAGACCTAAATCGTTTGAAGACATGTCATTATTTATGTAAATCATAAATCAAAGTGATGGCACAGGAAATATATAATGGCACAGGAAATCAGTTTGGAGAGAAGAACACAATGGTTCAGACAAACTCCGTTATTGTTTCTTATTGTTTATGACAATCTACATCTCTCATTCCTTCTTTGGATTTAGGCTTATATTTCCTTTAAAAGCAGAAGTGAGAAATGAATGAAGAAAATGAATTATAGAAGTAAAGAAAGTCTATTATATAGGAATATTTATGGTATTCAGGATCCCATTTCTTTTTCTCAGTATATTCTATCATCAGAGGCTGAAGCTATGCTATAATGTATATGGCATAAACATGAACCAATTTCGAAAATTTACTCTTGAGTCCTATTTTTATATTTAATTTAATTTATTTATTTTAATTTAATTTATTTCTTTTTTTTGTTTATTTTTATTTTTTTATTATTATTTTTTTCTGTTTATACATGTATTTTATTATTCTTCATTACATTATTTCCCCCCACCCCCCAGTGGTAAGACAGAATTTATTTACAGAAAAGATACAGAAAACACTAAAGCTCCTGGTAGAGGGAGAGAATTCAAGTGGCTCTGTTTCTCTCCCGGTCTTTCCCCATCTCCTCCTTTAGGCCTTTAGTCTCAGGGTATATATAGGTGTATGGGTTCCTTGGCCAGGAAACGAATGAATACAGTCCCTTCTGCCAGGGGCAAGGTGAATGAATGTATCAATGAAT